>SJOL01006461.1:589092-652426 GCA_004794785.1 Opisthorchis felineus | reverse complement strand
ATATATATATATATATTCGGCTAAACGCAAACCTTCTGTGATGAGACAACCAGCATTCAGAACATCAACTAAAATTCCCATATGTTTTTTAAGCCATGGGAACAGAAATGAGAATGAGAAAGACAGTCCATCTACCGTTTGGATGACAGATGCATAATATTGCGTTTTAGTCCTATGGAAATGCCATGGGATTTATTAACGGCTGCACTGTTCGGTGAGATTAAATTTTTCCCCCAAACTCACGATGCGCTCATTTTAATCACCGGTCCGTTTGACCAAACCATTGTTGTTTCCTGACTGTGTGTATGTGCACGACAGATGTGAACAGAATAATTTTCATACCGGTTCCGGTGATATAGCCCATAAGGCACATAATGGTCAAACGATTGTGGCGAAATTCAGCCCCCACAAGTGAACCGGGCTTTTAGATCGCAGTCTGGGCCAACCACTTGGTGTGGACCTTGTGAAGAGCCCTGGCGACTAGGCTCCATCTGACTGAAGCACCACAGCGTAGTGTAAGTGCGTCTCTTCCACAAAAAACGACAGGTATCCGTAGTCTGCATGCGGCACCGTGCTCGCTTTCAAATGAACCAAACAGCAGTAGATCATGTGGCGGCAGCCGCCTCCAGTGCGTGCAGTGGTGCGTGCAGCCATGCCCACATTCTTCGTAGTCCCGAAACGAGATCAGCCTATTGCAATAAGCCCATTCTAGCAAGGCCTGGTGAAAGACGGGTGAGTGAGAGCAAGTATACTCCAACTCGAGTGACAAGTGAGCGCAGGCTGGAAAGACCCTGGACAGGGCTCCACCGGTGCGTCTAGAGTGCTAGTTAGACAGACGACGGGACACAGTCGACAGGATAAATTTGCCTGTGGCTGCTGCAAGGCAGACCAAAGCGTTGACGGCCACAGCTCAGTGCTCACAAGGTACTGTCAAAGAAACTCTCTTCGGCGGCGATATTCCACTATAAACTGATTCACCCGGTACCGGACTGACGAGTGCAGATAGTGATTTGTGGGGAGTGCGGTTGCAACGGTCATGGGCAGGAGTGAGAAGCAGTATCTTTTATCAAGTTAAACATCATGTCCTAATGCCAATATGAATCAGTTAAACACAGGAATGCAACCTACACGCGCCTATGGTCTTCTGAAATCGTTGCACTTTCGTGATCTACGCGAAGGGGCATAAGTCAGTGTCCACTGTGGCTAAGTGTTTACCACTAAATTCCGAAATTCAAACTTCCAGAGTTTCTCACAGGAGCTCCCAATTTTTGATCTTGCTCTGTAATCGGGTAAATGTTCCAGCTGAATCTATCATGCTTCATCCGCCTGGCATGAAACAAACAGCGAACGCTTTTGAGCCAAACCGACCTGAAATCCAGAAACACAGTGAATTAGGAATTCGGATGGCCAACAAATGATTGGCTGAACTTTTACGGAAGTCCATTTACTCACGATGCTCCCAGTGACTTATTCCAATTCTGGAGGAGAACACCTGGTGGCAGCCGCAAGTAGTTGTGTTCATTCAATCGGTTGGGTGAGACTGATGAAACTGGAGTCGGAAGTACAAATCCGTCACTGCAATAATTGCTGAGCTGCGAATAAGCATAAAGACGGTCAGTGAGACGACAGCATATGCCGATGCTTTAATGTTGCAATTATAAAGGTTGAATGGTTGACATAGCTGAAACCATTGCAAGTTGGCCAGATTGGTATCAGTGAGGTAGATTAGTGTTCGATAAGCTAGTCTTGGAAGCTAACAAACAGCCTTCCCATAAGTTTCAGGCCACAAGGTATTGTCATCACTACATATGAAAAATGTGAGACAAACACAAAACTCGCGAGATATAAAATACAGGAAATATCACTTGACCGTATTCAAGAACCTAGTGACGAATGGGCGCATTCAGCTGTCTGGTCCCAGACAGCACTGCACCTCATAACTGGCTGGTTCTGTCCTGGTTAAGAGGCCAGTTCAGCCGGAATGCTGCAGCCAACCTCGTCTGTTGGCTGAAACCGGATACACTCATTTCAATTCTAAATGCTTTAGCTATTTCCAATATGCGTGACTACACAGCTTCCGAGGAACGGGGTGTGAATTTGTAGACCACTATGAAGACTTTGTTGATGTCTACCTTGTCCAGGAGAGCAACTATGGAGCATTGGTGTGATTCCTTACCAAGTTGTGGATTTTGATCCAGGCAATGGTTACAGATACGGATGGAAAGCTGACAGATCGTTCGACTAATATGGAAAGCGTCACAGGCAAACCTGAATGAAGAGGTTAACGTAGATGAGGTCAAAACCCACAGTTCATTCATTTTATTCAGATGGCTAATGGAGTGGTTATAGAAGAACAAAACAGGTGGGCAGCGCTGAAAGTTAGCTCTCAGGTCAAATATCTGGTCAAGCCCTTGGCAGCTGAATGTGCACATTCGACAATAAGCTCTTGAGTGAGACCAGATGACATCCTGGTTTTCTCTCATATGGGTTCTGTGCGTTTGCAGCGGCCACCTGAAGATTAATTTAAAAAAACAATATGTTGATTTCAGAAGCTTTCTTTGCAATGAAGTAGCGTGTATTTTAAGAACCGTTTGACTAAATATTTGCCTCCATGTTTCCTAAAATAAGCGACGACGCTTTGCTGAGACGAATTATTGATGAAAAATGAGCGCAGTCATTCACCCATATGCTATTTAAGGCTGTAATTTCATGTGCGTGTTGCTCAGCCTACTTCCGTCCCGGTTTCCTTCGCTTCATTATTTTGTGTTTTTGTGCTGTCAGTCAATATTTTCTGGATGGTGTCATTGACCAACAAAGATTTGAAATTAAGACTGACTTCCTCGACCTTAGCTGATACTTTATGGAAAAATCCCAATAAGAAATTTAAAACCGACTGCAGAACTGCTCACATTACATAAACGATAAGCTGACGGTATTTTTATCACCTCTGAATCTCCCGCTACTATCACAGAGGAATGTAGACAAGTCAGTTGGTCTACATGGCCACAACAGTTACTGAGCCGGCCTCTGAGATAACCAGTCACATCGCTTAAGCGCGAACATGTTCACTTGCCCAGAAGTGATGATTCGGATAAGTCCACTGTTTGGTGAAATAATGGTAACAAACTCGTCTGACAAATCAAGTGTCCATATTTCAAATCCCGGCTTGGCGAAGACTTTGCAGTGCCAGGACATAGAAGACGAAAAATGTGAATGCGAATTAAATAGTCCAATCAAACGGCAACCTCGCACCACACCGATCCTATTTCACCCAGGTACATGTTGCCGGTGGTCAGATCGGGACCTGTTGCTGTCTGATCATCAGCTCAACCGATATCTGCATTTGTGTGTGCGTGTTTACATGCCAAAAGTGACTTGCGAAGCTTGTATCTGGGGGTTTGCGTTAAATCGACCTCCGAGGTTGCAGTCACCTATTTCCTATTCGGGACCTGCCCAAGTACTATCCTGGCATGCCCAACGCGGTAAACCCTGAATATCCCTAGTTATTCCTTGAGATAAGGACCAAATACTGTGATGGTAAAAGGAATGCATATAGTTCTGAACACGGCCAGTGACCGCTTACAATTAAAAGTGCGAGCAAGGAAGTCCGAATAAGGATCCCTCTCCTCCTTAAACAAAGAAAATTGGATGTTGTATATCGAACAATTAAAGGCAAATCTGGCTTGTCTGATGCCACACCAGTGGTGAATGGGTTAGAACGGATATTTATAAGGTATAAAAATGCGAACTGTAATATAAACGGAAGTTGGAAATAGTACGGAGCGGGATAGGGTAAAGCCATGTGTAAATTGGTGTGTGATAAAAGGGATGATTTTGTTTGATTGTACTCAAAGACGAAAATTGGGTTGTGATATCAAGTTATCAAGCTAACGTTTCGTTATTTGCTAGTAGTTGCCCTTCGCCCATGGGTGGTCGGTTGTGAATGTGGACGGCAAAATTTGCAACAATATTAAGGACACGACGATATTTAGATGAGAAATCATTTTGAAGGCTGTTGAAGGGCTCACGTGATGACCACTGTACATCACATGTTTCGTTATTGCACTTTTGGAGCTAACATTACATGAACTTGTCGCCTCCTTGAGTTTATGCCGCCATGTCAAATTCTGAATATCTGCATGCCGTCGTAAAGAAAAAAATAAAAACGAAGGAAGGAAAACAAGAGACCTAAAGCCATTGGAGGTTTGGGACCTATCCTTTTAAACCACCGGACATATGCCATTGAGCCATTACGCGTGGTCCTGAAGAAGAGTAAAGAAGTCCTATATACACAGCTTAAATGATGCACGCCACCAAAACTCAACTAACCAACAAAGGTGTGAACGCATTCTAAAAACCTGTAAGGTCAGCTAAAAGCTTAGCTTCCTACATCACCAGACAGACATTATAACCTAATTTAAGACCAAACTGGTTGACTTAGCTCGTCAAACAATCCTGTCAATTCGGTAAAAAAACGTACATAGAAATCTAGAGTGCGGTGGGTACTTCAATAAGATCATCCAAAATGTGGACCACTCAACCTGGACTTCGTCAAGGAACAAATGACTGACTACTAATGGGAAGTTGACTGATGTGAAAGTCATGTGTGTCCTGGCTGTCTCTGTGTGTGTGTGTGTTTGACGCCTGGTCTTGGGACTGAGCTGTTGTGTCATGTGCGATCTGTCGCGACTGAGTAGCCTTTTTATGTTGTAGACCGGGCCAACTAACACTTAACTCAACCCTATCGGACCTTAGTTTTGGGTGGTTGTGGGATCTGTAGAATGCACGCTAACATCACTCTTGTTTGAACAGTCATCCTTTGGTGTGGACTCACCAGAATGAGTGCGCCAGGACATGAGGACGACTGTTCAGACGAGAGTGGTTTGAGCGTGCATACCGTCAGACCTGTTAACGTACAAGGGCATTGTGAATTTCAAATTATTTTTGATCGGGTTTGGTTCCTTAATCCTCCACTTCAAGGTGCTTCAATTGATGATTCACCTTGAGTGCCACTGGCAGATTTCGTTGGTCTGTATGAGCTTGTGATGGCCAGGAAAATTTAGTTATGGGTGGGGGCAGATGGGTGAGATTAAGTGCGCCTACCTGATGAGCCCCAAGAAGGGCGAAACCGGTCGTGGGCTATTGAAGAGTTTTAAGCAACCTTGTGAGGAAAGAAATAGGAAAAGAAATATACTGCGATATCTCGAATATCGTACCAACTGAAACATGAGGCGGCCTTCGCGCAGCACATTCAGTCGGAGAACATCATACACGAGAGATTCACTTGAGTCTCCCGTGAAAACCAAATTGATTTGCAGATGAGTGTATATGTCGAGGTTAAGTGCACTTCAGATCTAAGCTTTCTGACATTTGTAAAACTCACTAAACTTGTCTCGTTTCATCACGACGAAACTGTCCTCTACGTAAGGCCAGATTATTTGGTGGGTATAGGAATCAGGCTAAAGCTTTCTGTTCAAAATCTTCCACAAAAATATCTGCCAAAACCGCGGATATTGGAGATTATATTGCTAGACCTTGTTCTTGAGTGAGGAGTCAAAAACAGAGTGAGTGACCTGCTCGCTTGATGGCCTGATGAAACTTTTGCGTCAAAAGCGAAACGTCGCCCAGTTAAAAACTACAGACTGTTTACCAAGACCTTCTGAAATACTTTACAGTTTGTTTACTCTGTGGTATTTCAAGAAGTAGCTCAAGAGTGTCGTTTTGGTTGATAAGTTCGGACTTCCAACTGGTTTCGGCTTGTCCAACACAATCGGTACAAGAGATTTATTAAACGCAGTTGGTAGAGTAATCGAGATCAAGCGGGTCTTTCATGAGGACTCATGGCCTCCGTGGTATTTTGTCAATGTGGAGTGATTGTCCAGTTGTGAGTGAAATGTCCCAGTGTCTCTTACGTTGTAAATTTGACTCCTTTTAAGAGGAAAGAGGGTAAATCAGCTGTATTCTTATCACTGGCTGTCTCGCAACACTTGAAAGTTATTAGAACATTTGTGACAAATTGTTGAGGAAATTGTTGGTATGAAGTAGATTCAGATACAGCCTCTCATTCGGGTTAATCCTCAACATGGTGATATGTATAATACGGGAAGAAAATCATGTTTTTTGGATGGCATTAAGCGCGAGTCTTTTGTGGAAGGTGAATGGAATTCTCAAAACAGTGTCCTCAGAACCAAAATGAACCACCGGGTTTTTTCGGATGATACAGATATGTTACTTGGCATTAGGCCGACGATGTACATGCCAAAGGTTGAAATTTCTTCGAAAAAGAATCTTCAATTTTCAGATTATTTGAAAATTCAATAATTCACCTGTCGTCTTTGGGCTTAATCATGTCAAGAAAGCTTATGGAGAATGTATTGACTGCTGTCAAATAGTAGGTTACATATCCACAAAAGCCACGAAGAATAGACAGTTAGTAATTTGTTGGAATATTGGTAGCTCGGGTGCATTAGTTGGTAATTGATCAGGTGGCTGTTGATCTGTTCGTCGAGCTTGGCAATTGATTTGCAAAAGTTTCGTCGCCATTCGAGGAGACATCTTCAGTGCGCTGTTGGGTGGACAGTTAGCACTTGAAAGGGATTTTGCCGCATATTGTCTTTTTTAATGATGAGGCCCCATTCTCTTTCAGTACTTATTATTTTAGACGACCTTTTTAAGTGTACTGCCATGAAGTTACGTTTTGCATTCAGCCGTCATCTACGTCCATGCAATAGAGAGCAGGGGGGTGCATGCATTTTTGCCTACTTCTCATGATTTATGGGCTCATTATGTAGGGTACCTTTCGATTCGTTGAAGACAGATAACCGGCCTCTAGTTCACAAGTCCATTTTGGGGGTCTACGGTACTATAGTTAACAAAAAAAGAACCGAAGCCCGATTGTTACCTAGTTGCCTATTTGTTTTGCTTCTCAACGTAGCGAAAACCACTATATGAGATTATAGAATTTTCCTTCGCCCCCTCTCCCGTCATTTTCGTGACAAGCAGTTCAATAATTCGTCAGTTCATGAGGCAATCATTTTATCATCCCATAGTTCAGTGAAACATAAATATCTTTTATTTCGAAAGCAAAGTCTGATACTTTCCGTCCCTGGCAACTTGGAGGTATCAACAAGATTAAGGTGTTAATGAACTATTCCTGAAAAGTGTTTGCTGTGTGTTTCAATAAGTTCAGTGGTTCAGGAGACATGCCGCATATCACTGATTTATTCGACGTGTGATAAAGCGGAACTATTTTTTACCAGATACAAACTGATACAAGCGGAAAGCAATAATTATTTTATTAACTACGAATACAACAACCCCACTTACCGGTTGTTTGACAGTAAGACGAATAATGGCGATCTCGTAGATTCGTTTTCATTCATTGAATGATTGATAAATTTTAAAACGGGTCACCAGTTATTTTTTAGCTAGTTTACTTCAGCAATATCGAAGCAATAACTACATCTGCTATCGTATTTATAACTCATTTGAATTATTTTTTGGTTGTGATAGGGGGTTCAATCGATTTCTGAATGATGGTGCTTTTTCAACAAGGGCTCTTCCGCAATCCGGTTTGGTCTCTACACTAAAGACATCAAAGTAATGCATGGTTGTCTACTGTACTCTTCTCGAGACTGTATGTGTTCTGTGACATACTCCTAGTACTCATGAATTTCTTGCTCAATTAGAAGCACGCTTTAAGATCCGACCCTGTACGGCATCCGTTTGCATTGCCGGAAGCCATCGATCAGCTCAGAGGATGCTGAATAACTGAACGTCATGCAGATCTTTCAGCCTTTTTCAATCTCCTTAAGCAAAATAAGTGATTCATATATAATACGATAAGACTGATACCCAACGTTTCGTCACCAGCTGACGTGAGGTAACCATGCCTACTGAGTTAGTGGTGCATTCGTATGGCTACCATTTTTGCTACTCGTTAAGTCTTATTAGAAATGGCATGAGGAAAAACACCATCGAAAACAACAGCACCGACAAAAACACGAAAAGCGAAACGACCGACGTCTAACAAAAACGTAAAGAATCACGGTAATCCACACATAAAATATCACATAAAAGAAGCATATTTCAGACCGATTTTCCCGTCAGACTCGACCAATGCTCCGGAGACACCCATGACCAAGCACTGACATCTTTCGTACGTCCTCTGCACGTAGAGGACACCTCCCTGATTAATGAAGCAGTATGGATCGCACTGTCGCAGTGTAAAATCTGCCCTTGATAGACAAACTGACGTCAAATGGGAGCCATAGGTTGGCAAAATCTGCCTGGTTTTCCCCACCCGAAAAGTAATCTCACCTCCAGCCAGTCCACCGGAACTTATACAACTGCCCAGGTAAACAAAGGTATCTACCACGTCGACTGGCTCGTCTCCAAGCATGAGGTTTGCGTTTGGTCCCATCCAGCCTTATAGCAGCACTTTATACGTCGCAGATGTGAAGCACAGAACAAACCGTGCGGCAGAGTTATTTAGGTTATTTAAAATGGTTTGTATTTTTGAAGGATCTGAACCAAGGAGGGCAATATCATCCGCATACTCAATGTCTACGAGCGAACGTCCCGGGAGCATTTCGACTCATGAGGTTTCAGAGGTATGCAGAGAAATTTCCAGCAGTACGTCAATAACATAGTTGAGGAGGAAAGATGAGAGAGAGCAGTCTTGTCCTGTCTCACCACTGAACGTGGTGAACTCAGGCGAAAGCTGCCCGTATACTCGTACGCACTCACAGCAGTTCGTATACAGTGCCCTCATAAGGGATATAAATTTGACCGCTAGACACTGCCAAAGTTTCTGGCGATCGACAAAATCAGAAGCAGCTTTCAGATCAAGAAAAACGACCGACGTGGGACGTCTGAAGGAGTAGCGTTGTTCAAGAATTTGTCTCAAGGTAAAGATATGCTCGATGCATCTTCGGCCAGGGCGAGACCCAAGCCTGATTCTCACGGATCTGTCCCACCCGATAATCGATCAATCTGCGCAAAGTAATGCCAGAAAGCACCTTAGATGCGACAAATACCAGACTGATGCCACGATGTTTTTCACATGACGTTCTTGAACCCTTTTTGAAAACTGAGATCATGGTCGAAGAGCTCCATTCGGCTGATATGTTGTTTTCGTTCCAAATCTTCTGCAATATGATTGTCAGATTGTTCACCAGGATCTCGCCACCTTCTTTGAAGAGCGCGGGGGGGCAGACCATTCGGGTCAGGTGCCTTATCGCACTTCAGGATAGATGTCAAGCTAGATTTCCGTTGCTGATGGTGGATTGGCGTCAATGTTCCAATCGGACCCGCTGGCTTCTTCCAGCGGTTGTGTTGAAGGAGACCAGGTGAACTGTTCTTGGAAGTGCTCATCCCATCGCTCAAAACGACGATTGAGGGATTGAATTGCCGTCCCGTCCTTTTCGCATATTGTTTCGCTGACATTTGTCTTCTTTTGACCGGTTGATCGAATCAGCTGAAACACCGAAAGCCTTCTCCATCTCCTGGGCCTTCGAAATCCACCAGCATTCTATGTCATTATTATTATTATTATCATTATTATTCTATGTCATTGATTATCCGGTGTTTGAGGGATCTGCGTGCGCCATCACTGTCGCTTGTTGCTGGTATGGCTTTTCTAGCAGCAATAAGATCTGCTAATATCGATGATATCCAGTGTTCATTTAGTCAAGTCAGATGGCCTGGACAAACAGTTCCGAAAGCTGACAGCACAGCTTCTTTCACTCGCCTCCTTTCGACCTCCAAGCGATCTTCGTCGCCCACATGAGTAAGCGTTTCCAGTAGCTTTCTCAATACGCTTGAGCTACTGAAGCTTGTCGAAGTTGATAAATGGAACTGCTTTGCTTTGACACATGTAATGCTGATGGAAAGCAAATTGATAACGGGGCTCGCTCAATGGCATAATCAGAATCAAGCTGGGTATCCCATAAGGAACGACAATCCATAAATGAGGCTCTAACTCGGTAGCTGGTGGCCACTTAGTCGAACTGTGGTAGGTTGTCCCCAAGTAACTCGATGTGAGCGCTTTTGTTGGAAGTTCGTACTGGCCAGGAACAGACGATGGTGTGCACGCATCTGAAGAATTCGCGCCCCATCATCCGTACGCTCGACATCGACTCCAAATCTACCACCTAACTGTGCTACATCCGGACTTAGTCGTCCAAATTGGGCATTCATATCACCCATCAGGATTACTATATCCCTCCTTCCTGACTACCGAAGCACTCCTGATAGATATCGATAAAACTCGTCCTTCTCAGTCTCAGAACTGTAGTCTGTCGGGGCGTATGCTGATACGACAAATAAACACCGTTTACCGCATCAACCTGCGTTAATCCTGATTGAGCCAGACAACCGAACAGCGCAAAGAAAACTGTTTACTTGGACCCAGCTCAGATTGGGGCTGAGTGCAAATCCCACACCCTAGATACCACGAGCCATTGCGTCAGGATCACCGGATACCCGAAGAGTGAAATGCGGAACATCTGAGATCTTCCTAAGCGGCTTGAGGTGAACCGCCGAAGTGGGGTCTTGTATGCGTATTTCGGAGACACAAAGCACACTGACAGATATGGAAAGCAAGGTTTCAGCAAGGGATACATGTTAGCGAGTTTGACATAGAATACTGACATTAAAGGCTGCAACGTGGATCAGATCTTTTGCGGTTAGTAAGTGGTTATTTTGGTTTATTTTTCCGGGTGAAGGTTTAGACACGGGATGGTGGCCAGCGGAGTGGCAGACGGATTGATCACACTGCATTGTAAGATGGGTGGGAAGGAAATATGGGAAAAGGCCGGTGAGCGAAGAGCTGTAAAGGTGAAGGATACATCCAGGTTGCCCAAGCCAAATAACGGGGTATAATTGAGGTACCCCACCTTGAGCCTTTGACTCAAAAGTGTGACCCACAATACAGTAGGAGGACGTTGGGTTTTATTCGGGCACCTTGCCCCTAGCCTCTGACTCAGAAGTCTGAACGGCGAGAGAGCGGTTGTTAGGGTTTTCTTGGGGGACCCTTCCCGGATTCAATGACTCAATAGTCTGACCCACTTGGCTGCAGAAGGCCAGCCTGGCCCGAGGGCGCAGGGAGTAAGACATTGCCGTCTCACTTCTAATGCAGCTGCGCACAGCAGATGCCTTTTGAAAAGAACCGGACTCTTTGGCTTTAAAAGTATTTCGACCGTATCGAATAATGTGCAGGCGGTCACGGTCAACCTTTGGGCGATAGCAGTGTGCGATTTTTACAGTCAAACTTTTCTAATTCGTTCTTCCTCGGGGGACGTCAGCATCACTGCTTCCATAAATATGTACATGCTGGTTGCCTGGGGGAAACGCCTTACCGCCTTTACACTACCGTCGCAGAGGACAGTACTACTTTACCTCCAGACCGTTTAGTAATATGATTACTCGCAGTACGGGGACTCGCTGTTCTTCGTCGGGCTGCTCACCTTTGGCCTCTCTGGCTTGGTTGATTCTTTAGCTACTGAGTTTCAACCAGTCTAGCCCGCAGGATCATTGCAGCACAGAAGCCCGGTCACGACGACAAGGTGATGGCTATAGGTCGGTGACCAAAGTGTCCAGGTTGCGAGCTGAACACACGAACTCCATACAACCCAGACTACCAACGCTTTCTTCAATAGATCTCTAACAAGTATTAATCAGGGTGATACTGATCTTGCGGATTCGGAGAATTTTGGGGCGCTTACCGTGACGTTTTGCAAGGAAATATATCAGTTGTAAGTATGCACCATTAGCTTGCTGCATAATTTTATCTAAGGTCACAAAGTTTTGACATTAGTGTCCGCGTGTGATACTTAACGTCAAATTCTGAACAGGGGTGAAATTAAAGGCACACCGTCTTTTCTCGGACCTTAAGCGAAAAATGACATCAGCCCTCAAATAAACGCACCCAGCAACTCAGCTGGGAACGATATGTCCGTCTGTCCCCTTCAGGCTCGTAACCAGTGCTCATCTCATTTCTCTACCTCTCATGCCATATCCAATTCCTTTGCAGATGTAGTGACATCTATATAGGTAGAATAGACCGGAGTTTGTCACAAAGAATGCCTGAACACATAACGAAGTACCCGAGAAAGCCAAAGTACAAAACCAAACTGTTCACTTACAAAGGAATCGGGAATCAGCATCATCGGTAACCAATGGCCTGGCAACCGCATCTCACTCAGTTGACCTCAACTAGCTACCAGCGCTTCTGGTTCAGTTTACACAGCCAACCCTATGTGCGTAGGAATTTCTAATACAAGTACCTTAGACATGGTATTCTGCTGACCTCTGTACGCAACTCTATACTCATATTTTTAAGGTTTTCCTGATACCAGCCCATCATAAAGATAAGCATATATTTCACGTGGTGGCTGACGAAATAGTCAGACAGTTATTTTGACTTTGCTTATAATTTTTGAGCAGCACGAGTGACAGTCGTATCTCACTTGTCCATCAGAAACTGTCGTCTCTTTGAAAATATCTGTCACAAAAATCCAAACCCTTCATCTCTGTCCAATGAAGGAAAAGCTACATTACAGAACGGAAGGTCCAAAAGCGAAGGGAAGTGTGTCATTGACTTGATGAGTGATATCCTATCTTTTTTTGTTTTGAACTCTTTTGGTAACGTGTTGGTGGTCGGTGACCTCTCCCCCGCTACCGGTGAAAGGAAGAGCGCCCTTGAGTGCGGAGTTATTCATTAACCAACGTGAAATATGCGGTTGTAAGCTACTAGACACGAAAGTAAAAATCCAGTTTGCACATAATTTTTTAAATGTGAACACTCTTAAGCGTCCTCTTGAAGTTTTCTTAGCGTTTCTTTAACAATAAACAATAATAAACAAACACTGCAAAGCGATTCCATCATTTCCGTACAACCAAACTTCCATCGGATGCGTGGACGGCGTCTGACACTTGACCAGGCTCTAGTCGAATGTTTCATCAGCAGTAAACCACGTTACTCTGGCAGATTCCTCAACCCAACAATTCGGATTCGGTAAACAATCCGTAGATCAAATTTCATGAACAATACTCATCTGCAAACCAATCTGGTTTTAACGGGGGACTCAGCTGAACTCCAGCTGAATATCTCGCTCGTGATATTCTTCAAATAAATGTGCTGTGATATATAGAATATCGTCCCAACTGAAACGCCAAGCAGGCAGTTAAAGAATATCATAAACGAGAGAGCCAGCTGAATCTCCCGTTAACGTTAACTCAATTGCAATTGACTGAACTCCGCGAATTTCGTACAATTTAGATTCAATTAGAACAAAAAGTTGACACGAACTCCGGGACTAAACCTATCTGCTGAGTCCCAAGAAGTGGGAAAGAATGGGTTGTCAGATTTTTCAAGAGGTTTATGAGTGGCTTGTTCCGTCAAGGAAGTGCATGTCACTTGTTCACCTAAATCGTCCATTGTAGCATTGAGGTATTTAGATACATGGCTTGCTTGGTACTGTATCATATGTTGTTGTCATGATGCATAGCCTGAAACGATGAATGAAAAAATTACCAGTACACATTATGAACAGTATTTACTGACCACATCAAAGTGAGCGGTTTTGATGGTTGGTTTAACCTGTGTGACCGTACCACTCTCGCGCGATCCATTCAGACATGATGCATTATTCAGAATATGGTGCTGAACGTATCTGGGTTGGAACCCGTTTGGTAGATGTGAAATCATGTATTGCTATACAGTTTCGCTAACAATTACAGGGAGTGAAACTTGGTAACCGATGGTGCAGCAAAGAATGCTTACCGGAATATTAACAAACGGACTGCGCCTATTTGATGAGTCCCAAGAAGGGCGAAACCGGTGGTAGACCGCCGAAGAGTATTCAGCAACCATAGGAGTATTGTGTTCTATCATTAAGGGAACTTCGTCGGTGGCATCAGAAGGAAAGCAAATGCGCAACCAGCTTACACTAAACCAGGTTAGGATCTAATTCTTAGTTTCCGTGAAAAAAATTCATTCCAGAAAGAGACAGAATACTGCATACGTCGGTATGCGCAACTTAGATTCTGGTGTGATTTAAATCTTTCCAAGTAATTTCGAATTGTTACATCTGTACGGTTAAAAGACTTCATTAAATTTCAATTTGTTTCAGTCGTCCGGTCGACCGATGCTACGAATGCGATTTACTGTGCATCTTACTCAAACTACATAAATTTAAAAGTGACGATTGTTCTTGTGCCTGGAACGTCACTCGTGCCAGTTGTAGCTAACTTTTTGCTCATGTCAACCCCGCGTAGCCGTCAGTTTTAAATTGATTGTGGGATTTTGCTGATGTCAGAAATCCGGTTACACACAAATACGCCAATGAAATCGGGTGAAATTGGATGGAGTGGAAAATCAGGATGTTGCTACTATTACAGTTAGACAAATCACTTATTAATATATTGTTGTGCTGATCTACAAGTTTATTGTAAATGCTGTGTACGTACAGCCTCAGTTAGTTCAGGAAGTAAAAAACCCTAGGTTAGAAAGCAAACATTCGTTTAGATGGATAATATTCTGGTCCCTCTTGTTGGCAGCGGAACGCTTGCAGTGACTTGTCCCACAGAAGTAAAACTACTCTGGTCATCTGACGCTGAAAATGGTTGCCTTTGGGTTAACTATTTGAGCCAAGCTCCTTGGTTGAGAGTCCTTAGTGTCCTGCTATCCAAGCGTGGATAAAGTGATGGCATACCAGCGTTCACACAAGCATGATTTACGCTGGTACACTTGATGACAGAAGCCTTGGTACCCTGTTTGCTGTACACAACAGGGCTGACAAATGAAACTTCACCACTATACATGACCTTAATCCTTCTTCGCCAAGACTTCTTGTATCTTCTTCTACTCTACGTACAATTACTCGTCTCTGTGACAATGACACTAGCAACCACCACTTGTGTAATGCTATCCATAAGAATGACTTGAACGAAGGCCCACCTATCTGATATTTCGACAAGACTGAGATTTTTAAAACTTTTTACGAACCGTTCGAGAATACCCGCACCAAATCCGCTGAAAATGAATTCGAAAAGATTGAACGCTGTGTGAAACACCTGGTTTGGGTGGATGGTAATACAGATGAGTGCATTTCACCAAGTTCTTTTTTGTTTTACGTAATTTTGATTATTAGACTCCCGAGGGTCACCTTCGACGACCGAAACCCTGAACAATAAACCGTGGTATATCAACGTTATATTATTCCATTATAAATATAAGATGAACCGCTTTTTATTCATTTTCCTCACCGGAAAATTTTCACGCAAGCTAAGGTTCTAGATATAATGTACCACTTTTATCGTCCCAATGTAGCTGTTTGAATCATCTTAAGCTGTCATCTTTCCAGAGAAGTCTTTAAGTTCCGCCAGAAGCGCATGTCTGTTACGCAACTTGGAAAACAAAGTGACCTTGCTTCGTGGGAAACATGGACGATTCACACCATTTGTTTGGAAAACCGACTGGGTTGCATGCAAATAAAAAATAGCTGGCCAGTGTTCTTATCTTTATGTTGTTTTTAAGCCGATTTTTATAGATGCATATGTGAGTCACTTCAATTTTTTGATGGCTGGGCCACGCAGACGATATTTTGATTGACATAAGCTACAGGAGTGTTCTATCAAAGAGCGCGTTATTTTAATCTTGTCTCAACTCTCATGCCCAGTCGAATTTATTAACCTTTGCATTTTTTCAATTGAATTCGGTTGCGCGTTGATCTTTCTTTTGTAAAAATAACACCAACTAAAAGAAACCCTCACGAAGGGTTTCGAGATCCCCATGAGCTGGCCCTGCGACACCCAAGTTTGGATTCCGGTGATGTAGACAGGCAAGCATAATGTGTTTATAGGAAACGTGAAATGGAACGTCAAGGATACTGAAGTGCAGAATGACAACAAAAAACAAAATTGTGAACCGATGTTAATTGTGTTCTGCTTCGCAGCTTTACATTGCTGCAGAACGTCGCGTGCTGGAGTGGCTGCTGAAGCGGCATATTTGGCACGACTCGCCATTCACCGTTCCCATCACATGACCTCCAAGCGTCAATAAATATCATTCTCCGATCGTTGGGATCACTGATTAACGCTTAGGACCCATTTTGCATCTAGCATCTCTATTGGCAAACCAATGCATTCAAGAAGGCAATAGAGAACGTTTCCACAAACATTCACTGTAGGTAGTTTGGAAACAACATAACATACAAGAAGCATGACATTTCCATCAGCGTAACTGCTTCCCCTCTTTCGCATTGATAACGCACGATAAGTTGGGCTTTCCGGAGAGGCCGGTCGTTCGAATAACTGAAGATCACATCGGCTGGACAAATGTACGGTGTAAGGGCTACGGGTCACAGGGTAGGCTCTGATCGGTCAGAATCCAAGCTAATCACAGGCGTGCACTTTTAGCATGACCTTTAGAGCCCCACCACGAGAACTCTAGAGTGACGTTGGATAGAATCCGGTGACTGCTCCATAGAGAGATCTGTAGAATTGTTGCTTTGAGTCCATAACGGACTGTCTAAGACTACCGCCACCTGGTATTACCGTGGTAGATGGGACGGCAAGCCATAGACCAGCAAAGGAGTTGCAAAACCGCAACAGGCTTCCAGAGGATTATGCAAGAAAACTCCACAAAGTGGCTCTAATGTATCTGCAAAATTTCTTCATCTAGCCAGTACCAAGCCTCCTGTTAGCAATCATGTGCACCCATTGAAAACACGTGCCCTTTTGCATCATCTGTTGACACCCGAAAGTCGATACCGTACCCGTCAGACGTACTTAGCATGTTCTGCTCTCCACAGATAGTAACTGCTCGTATACAGCTGACATAAACCAGAGTTCTCTGTATTCTTGGAGCGTCCACAGTAGAAGCCTCGAACACACAAATCTTCACAAGCAGATCAGCTCATCGCCGTTCATCCCGGCCCCTTTTTGGATCAAAACAGAGGAGCTGATCGATTGAACGGGTGCTTTGGTGTCACTGTGCAGCAAACAGTGTAATCTTGAACTGTTCGCTCAAAAAGGAGATGCTGAACATCTAAATTCAGGAATCACAAGTAGTTTACATTCCATTAAAATCCCCTTACTCCGACGAGGGAACAGCAGATCCTGAATATTCTTAACGGCTTTGGAATGCGCACTAATACGGCTCATTACGGAAAACCTCGAAACCAGCATATGAGCAGTGCATGCGGGTTGTGTATTTTCTCCTTACACCTGCAGCAACCATTAACACGCTCACGGCTGTAGTTTCTTCGACATACGGACTGAAATATTCAAGCTCGATTTTACTCCAGCTGCCACCCAAGTTACGAATTAACAGGTTTGTTTACCATTCAACTGTGGTTAACTCCCAGACCTATTTCTGCTAGACGTGAGCTTTATACGTCACTGTGCCAGAGATTGTCGACAGCCCGTCAAACGGCGCGACACATCAGTGTCAAATAAAGTGTTGCTTTCCTGGGCTCGTGTTCGACCACACCACGGACGACGCGGCGAGCATCATCCACATCCGACCCAACGAGCCAATCCACGCCTAAAGTGAAAGTCATCATTTCGCGGAGAAACGGATTCTATGTGGAGCTATGTCAGTCACAGTCGGATATTGACTCAAAACATGAAGAGGCAGGTCCGTGAATACCAAGCTACGTTTCGTCCCGCAAGAAGCTGCATCAATCACATTTTCACAATCCAATAGATTCTAGGACAGCGGCACTGCTTCCGGCAACCAACAATGGTGGTCCTCCTTGACTTCAAAGCTGCCTTTGATTCTGTGGACCGTCAGACACTATGGCAGTGTCTATGGGGTAAAGGTGTTCCCCATAAATTTCTGTCTCTGCTTAAAGCGTTGCACACCAACCCCCGCATACTCGAGGGTCCACTGGAAGCCCTCGCCTGAGTTCACTACATCGAGAGGTGTCAGACGAGGCTATGCTATTCCACCTTTATTCTTCCACTTCGTCACTGATATAATTATGGAACACTTATTTCCAGCCTCTAATGCCTGTGGGGTTGAAATGCTTCAAGGGCATTCGGTCACAGATACCGAGTATGCAGACGACATTGGTCTTCTTGGACCTGACGCCGTCGAACTGCTAAAATATCAAATAATCTAATCCTATCTTACGATTTGGCATTCGCTTCACACCTGAAAACTGTAAAGTGCTGCTGAAAGACTGGATGGGTCTGAATCCTAGCCTCATGCTTCCGGATGAGCCGATTAGGTCAATGGACAAATGTGTCTACCCATCCGGATTGGGAAGGCCAAAACAGCTTCTGCGAACATTCATCACCTGTGGCACACGCGTGACATCAACTCGAGTTTACAATGCTGCAGTGCGCTCCATATTGTTATATGGATGAGAAACCTGGTCACTGTGGGCTGAAGACGTTCAAAAACTTTAAGTTGTCATCGCAGCATTGTCCGAGTCTGATGCGAATATCGGATCAGTAATGTTGAAGTGCGTCGAATGGTTGTCGGAAGAATTGGTTCGTCAACGACAAATGAGCTGCTCACACACCATAGTTTGCGCCGGCTTCGTCACGTGCTGTGTATGCCAGTCGACCCACTTCCTCAAAGGGCAGCCTTCGCACATCCACGCAAAGGGTGGAGAAGAACCAGTGGTAGGTTGGGTAATGACTTGGCAGCGAAGTATGAAAGCTATTACCAGAAAACTCAGCTGCGCTAACGTTGTCGTCTTCTTGGATGGGGACCCCGAGACGGGACACACCAATGTTTGGAGACATTGTCAGACATGGCACAACTGGGCGTTCAATGGTGCGCATGCATCCAAGTTGTTGCCTTCAATGCACGGTTCCCCCCCTCCCGATTTCCCCAGCGAAAAGTCCACTGAGACTGACGCAACAATTACACCAGCTTCTGCCTCCAGTGCGTAGCTACCTAATCCGACCTCCCCGCATCATAGGTGAGCGAAACTGCGGTAGCGATAACCACTGTACGCGGCTTTTACAGCTGAAAATGATATGTTAATCATTTGATTGATAGGAAGCAAAGCTAGTGTCACTATCTCATCCCATCATAAACAGTCACTCACCAGCAGCTCGTTACAATCCCTAGGGAAAGTTATGCTGTTCAAAAAAAATAAAACATGAAATGACTGACTGACCATTGTAGCTTTAACTTTGACCCGTTTGAAGGAGCACTTTTTTGGCCGAATTTCAGACCTCCAGACCGACCGAAACAATATCAAATAGTGCTATGTACTTTTATGGAAGACTACCTGAGGGACCAATCAAAGTCGAATCAAACAGCGTCTGGTGCAAACCGAGAAGTTAAACAGCGCCGTCAGGAAAATCAGCTCGCAAGGGCGAGCGATCACTCAAAGCGTGAAAGGTGAGCATAACAAAGTTGAACAGGCAGTGAGTAGGTGATAGTTTCAGATGCTTGATAGGAGCTATTTGGTACACCACAGACTCAGTTTTCCGAAGTGGTGGCTGAAGTACGAATCAGAACATATATCCGATAACTAAAATAACACCCGAGTTCCCAAGTTATATGCTGATCGAAAGACCAGGCTGCGAGTAAAGATAGCGAGCATAATCGATCGTGTCTTCAGTCGCTGGATTCGGCTGCCGATAGTCACTTCAGGCAAGCACCTGGAGGAGTTACGGAAGCGGGTGCGAATTCTACTGTCACTGACTTGTTGTGTAACGGTTTGTTTAACGACGTTGACCATCCTGGCATTACCAGGGAAAACGCATTTGGTGACAGAAGCACTAACTGAATTATAAGATGTCGGATCCATTTTAACCGAAAACTCGCTTGTGATTGGCACATTGTGTTGAAATCGATTCCAACGAATCAATCTGAACTGCAAAGACGCCTGGTTGCCTCGAATTCAAAAACTCAAACAGAGCAAGCAAAATGTAATTGCGCACTTTAATGAAAAATATAGTGCAACTCCCTGATAGAAGGCGTCCACGTGGTACAGTCCAAATGGTCCTGAAGATGAGGCATCTAAGCCAAAAGCTGTCACCTTCACGTGGTGGTCATTACTGCAGTAGCTTAAACTTCCTTCAACAACACCATGGCCTAAGAACAGTCAAAGAGCGATAAGTGCCAAGAGTAATCGTATTACGAGGTAGTCCGGAAGCAAATTCCGACTGTTCTCTACGATAGACGGATTCGAAAAGATTTGCTCTAGAATTTCTACACTGCCATTGCCCAAAAGCTGGCCGGTGACTTATCCATTACATTCGAAAGACTAAATCTTACAAAACGCTGGATGCAACTCTAAATGCATCTATTGTACACAGCAACGTCAAGAGATAGACTCCCATATGTCAGTAATCTCTGGTGCCCACAGAGCCAAGTGGGTCGGATTTTTTAATGAAACGCTCAAAGTGGAGTACTTCAAGCGGGTTCTCTCTTCAGCCTTAGCAACCAGAAATTAACATCTGCTCACACTGAAGGGGCCTGGTATTACGACCTTCCCCGTTTCTAACCCCATCACTTCAGCGTCTATTTCCAGTTTGTTTTACCGTGAAAAACAGTTAAACACGCTCTGCAAACATAGAGGAATCTGTTAGGCATTTGAAGTCCGACTAAAATTTCAAATAGGTCAACAGACACTCGTTGTTGATTCATTTATAAACACCGGTTTGTTGTCAGAGCCGGTTGATGCTTAGGTATTATCAATTATGGTAATGCATCGCGAATCGGACAGTGGTTCCCAATCGATGGACCTGAGTACCATTAACGAAAATAAAATAAACGATAACAAGAGGCTCCAGCGATAGTCTGTTTTCACCCGATTTGCTACACACGCTGGGTGACTCCACTTAACAGCTAATGCGAGGTGCGATTATTGCCCGGTCAAAGTACTGCTACAGTACCCAACTTAGAAACGAAAACTGTCGGGATACTCAATCGAGCAGGGTTTGGTGGAAAACATGAGGAAATTTAAGGAACAACTAGCAACATGTTCCAACGCTAACCTGGACTAATGAGGAACTGTGTACAGTAAACCTCGACAAACAGACAAACCTAGGTTGAAAGGCTCGACAGTTGTCACATACGTGCTAAAAGTATGGGCCAAGGTTTAGTGGAGATAAACAAAACGTGACAACAAGACAAGCTCCAGTCTACTCACGGCAGCCACTTAAGCACAGGGTCGGCATCTAACTACATTGCACATACGATGATTGGCGATATCCCTGAAAACCGCCCGAGACTAAGATGAATCCAGTCAATACAAAACAAACGAACCTCTGTTGAAGAAAATATTCCAAACAAGAGTATACCCGTAGCAATCCCGATACAGACATGAAAGCCAGCCACCTGCGTGAGTAGCCGTTTACAGCTAATTATGCGAGCGGGGAAAAAGGACAAGTTAAGGGTAAAAATAGTGATACGCTTCTAAAGCATTGATGAAAAAAGATACGACGTGACGGAACGAATCTGTTCTCTTCGGCTGAAAAATTCACGGTTTGAATCCAATTTTAAAAAGAAAGAAAAAATAAGGGAAGGACAATCACGAAGCTGGCAACGGCAAAACGCGACTGGAAAGAACAGTGCGATCGAATCACAAAATCTTGATCGTTACTCTCTAGCAGACTAGTCATCATCCGGTCGTCACATCGCCCCGGGATGTTTTGTTTTCACCTTTTTTGAAAACGTCAATTCTTCCACGCGGAGCTCATCACCAATCCGTTCGAAACGAAAACGGCACAGGTCTTTCCGGGTAATCATTCCACGTACCTGAAAAATAAGACGGTTTTCGAGTAATTCGCTAGAACCTATTTGTGTCTTCATGTCTTTTCGTGTCTACATAGCCGGTAGGAACTTTGTATGCGAATAGCTCCCAGACTGTGGTCTGCGTAACCCAAAGCAATGAACACCATCTGTGACAGATAACACTCATTTCGGGACAGTTCGTGAATAGCCAAGTTTCATGTCAACAAAAGAAAGGTTCAAGATCTGTTCTATAGACTGTAGTAGGTCTTTAAAAATCTGATATCAAGCAAGGTAACGATCCCATTGGCTTTGGATCGCGAACTCGTGGTGAAGGCTGCCAACAACGATATACATAACGTGTCGTTTGCACGAACTATTAATGGATACGTGAATTTCCTGAGGCAACAAACAGAGACGGGACATCCGGCACACAATTAGAGCTCAACTAAACCAGTAATGATAATCACTCAGCTGCAACATCCTTTTGGTGTCTAGCCATCGAAGAAAGGACGAGGGCTGAAATACTGCCAGGTTGCCCAAGCCTAAATAACAGCAGTTGGGATGCCGGGGTTAGGTTCGAACCACCGACCTTCCTGTCAGTAGTTTCGCGCGTTAACCACTGAGCTATCTCGAGTTCACCTAATGCAACTGCTGGAGTTTTGTAGCAATTACACAGTATGCGTGCCAGTGACTCTTACCAAGAAGGGGAAGTCACCCAGTTTCACAAGCTTATTTCGATGTGGTCAAGTTAATTTGATTGCGACCCGCAAAGGTAGCCTGATAAAGATGTGTCAGAGACAATAGCGTTATTTATGCATGCATGGATAGCCGATTTCCAGGACTATCGCAACTATCCGATAAAGTTATGGTCAAAACAACAGGGTTGCGACTTCGCACTCCTACCCGTGCCAAAGTGCAGCCGTTAGTTCAGCGGTTCACGAGAACGAATGACTTTGTGGAAGGAACCCGAACCCCAGATGTTTTATACAAGGGAACGACAAGAAAACGCCGGTCTGCTCACGATCTTAACGGCTGTATTTGACCGACCACCTGAGCTGAAAACCTCGGTGGTTGAAACGTCAACTGTTGCATGTCATTCGAAACGGAAAAGTCCTCCCTAGAAGAATAGAACTAGCGAAACTAGGTAGAACCCTCTTGGCACAATCACGACATTAGTAGGACACTATGCAAGAGTTGGAGATTTTTAGCTAGGGTTCGCTTAATGGCTGTCGATCAAACGGTTGTAGATCTGCTCACCCAGTTTGACAGTCTACCTAAAAAGTCTTGTTGCCGACCGAAGAGACATCCCCAGCTAACCGAGCACGGATGATGTCGCCCCGACTGGCGACGAGACGTTTGCCAACAAACTTCCAACCTCCACAAACAGACCAATAGTCACCTGACGAAAACGTGGTTTTCGTGAACTTTTACTATCTACGGTAGAGTTCATAATTTTGCACTGTGTTAGACTAAGAGAACAGCGGAGACATCCACAAACTTGCCTCGAATCTTTGTTTGCTTGACGTTTACAAGTTTTCCCGGTTATTTCTTTTGGTCGTAGGCTGGCAGGATATGCGCGAATTGCATACAGCGGAAAGATAATAGGGTTGTTGACGTCCTGACTGTATTTTCGGTAAGACCATGGCAGTATATAAGCCACAGTTTGGGTGTTCACCATGTCCACAACCAGAGGCAGTTCTGATGTGACGGCTTTGGGTTTGCAAACGAGTTGTCGCATCTTACGCCATCCCGTGACGATCATTAATATATAAGGCAAAATTCTCCACTGGTAGCGGAAATCTTCTAAACCTTCTCATAACACACACAAGCATGCAAGCACACCAACGGAGCAAGAGCTGAATGTGCAGAAGTGCTGTATTTTCTTTTCACGTGGTCAAAGAAACACCAGACTAAAACAGAACACCAGCAAGCTTCGCCTTACCTACGGCTCATCCGCAGCAGCTATTGTACATGATGGAAAACTAGCAAAAAAAACGTTATACTCCCCTATTTGCGTGCACACAAGCGGTTGTCTACTCTTCTGAATCTAGGGAGAACTGCTATCGTGCGGGCTCAAAGAATCCGAAAACATATTCCTTAGGAAACAAACGCGATTAGGATATGATGCATGGACTTCGATGCAGATTTGCCACCTGACCACAAACAGTACTCTTCCAGTTGCACAATTCTAGGCACTTGATCAGTTCGGTGATTTTGTAACCTGCTACTATCGCTCGAATCAACTGTACATCAGTCCCTCGTGGACGTACGTGACAGCAGTACACCAGTAATACATGCCGGCGCTTAACTGGCACCAGTGACTTGGCTCATCAGGTTACCGGGAAGAGGATAGTTCCAAGTGTGAAGTTCGGAGTGTTAACAACATTACGCTTCTAGCAAAAAAAATGGTGGCCAGAGGTGATCGCCGTTGGCAGAATTAGGGCGTTCCCCTCAAGGATGGATGGAATACCAAGAGGGTGCGGCTTAAACATACGAGATTGAGAACATCCCAAGGTTAGAAATCATGAACTGACTAGAGATAACTTCAATCAAAAAAGTTGTTTTGGGAAAAATCAACGAGTTTTGTTGTGCTGGCATTGTGCAACGCCAAAAGATCGATGCAGGTTTGGAAAGACATGCTTTCAGGCCAAAGAAGAGACTGTCAAATTTTAGCCAACATCCTTCGCCAACAAAAGTGCAAATTCAGTTTGGCTGACTCTAAACAACAGCGCACTTTTATCATGAAACGCTTCAGATGACCAAATGACTATCTGCTGAGTAGATTGAATCAGTCGAACATATTCTTAGTCAGATAAGAGTTCAGAACGGTGATATTAGTGGACCTGGGACAAAGTAGAGATTCTACAATTACTTACGCGAACCCTGATACCAAATCAAGTGAATACTGCTGATACGCAGATAAGGTGGCCGAAACACAAAGTAGTTAAGATGGGGACGGTACTAAAAAAAGCCACAAACGATGTTGCGCGACCACTGACATAAAACACACCGCACATCTTCAGAAGGAACCGTCACAACAAAACAGGGATGTGTGACAGTCTCAGATACAACGAATTACCTGGTTCTCACTGTCGACGACAGGTAGGTGTCGGAGCCCTAGTAGCCGGAACAGATGATACACACGATTCATCGTCATTGTCTGGAAAGAAAAGGAGCAAGAGTAAAGAAGAGTGGAATTTATGCAGTAATAGAAAACAACCGAAGGGCAATAGCTGTGTCGGCGTTAACAACAAGTACGAGAGTGTATCTTGGCTCCCAAAAGCAGAGATTACTACCTATGTTAAGATCACACATAGTGCCCCCATTCTCTAAAAGAGTTTTCCCGGAGCGATAGAATTTCTTTATTAGTGGCAGGAAAAACAACAGACCCATCTCACGAGGGAATACGTTCGACGGGAACCCTCAGAACGGGAACCAGCATCCGGTAAGAGCCTACCCAATAACTTTCTGAGACTCATCCGAGTGACTAAAACCAAACTTTGCGAAGAAGTTAGCTTCCTGCACCGTTTCATCTTTTCTGTATTTCGAGCGACTTTAACGAGAAAATCTACGCAAAAGAGATGGATGGGCTTTGTAAATCCTATTAGAAATTCAGCTAAATTTGAAAGGCCGCTACCTATGCATCCATACTCTTAAGGGTTCATCAGGACATACACAAAGGAGAGGAAATGGCGAGCAAACGACGCCTGACTTACTTCAGGGACACTGTACGGTGCTTCACACATATACGGTCGCAGATTCACGTGGGCCTCCAAATCCTCTTCAGTTAAATCCTGGAGTACATCCTGAAGTGGAAAGGACACAAAAATGAATGATAATAATATTGATAAAATAACAAGCGTACGGCAGCAACATCCTTTCAGTGCACAGCTGCCATGCCATAGGAAGGAAGAAAGAGGGCTGAGATACTGCCAGGTTTCCCAGGCTTAGACAGGAGCAGTCGAGATGCAGAGGTTGGGTTCGAACCACGGAACTTCCGGGGAGCAAGTTAGCTCTTCAACCAATGAGCTAGCCCCGAACACGAGATTTGAAGTCAACCATGTCTGCAGAACAGCAAGATGATATTGCATTTGTCGGTCGCAAACGTAAGACAATGCATAGCAATGGACAGATAGCATGGTGACAATGAGCCTGAACGATTGAAGGACACCGCGTTTCAGGAGAAGTATAGGAAAGTCAGATCTAGGGCAGGTGTATGGACTGAAATAATTGTTTTGCGAATACTAATTGCGTTGCTACGTTTCTATCGACATCGTTGCACATAAGACCAGCAGTTTCGAGTAGGTAACAATACAAACTATATGACCTGCTCCAACAAGCGGTGATCTTTAGCTCGGTGCGGTTGCTTGTGATGTTGACCTGTCATATCGCAGGATTCTATGCAGCCTTTGTGGAGAAAAAGATATTGATCAGTTCTAACAACTTAGGTATTAATGCAACTCAAATGAATTGAAAAATGGTGTGCGAGAGTGATCAGTTAGAATCCCGGATCTAAGCTGATCCGTCGAGTGGAGAGTGAGCTTCACTGGGCAGCAGGGTATGTGCGGTTTAGTGCAGAGTCAAACTTGCGTTTGGTGTCGTTCAAATTGTGAGAAGCATAGGCAGTATATCCAACACACTGCAACAATCATGCCACCGAGTGTTATCAATTTCAAGCTTTTCTAAATCAGTCAGGTTAGGACCTGCTAAACCGTATGGCAAACGGACGCTCTCGGGTTTTGTAGCTATACAAAATATCACATCCCATCATATTTCGAACAGAATGACACGAGTTTTCGGTACAAGAGCTGGCGCGAACCGGTTAAAGCAATCTTGGCTTTCAAAAGTAGTGCAAGCATTTCAGCCTCCACGCCGCAGAAATAGTTCACACAACCCCACTCTTGAAAACACGCATTGTGGGCAAGTGTGCTCTAAATGATGCTCTGATAAGTTCATATAAAAGCACTTGCACGAACAATGTAGTCAACACAGACAATATTCACGGAATTTCGCTTAACCAAAAGTCGAATGTTCAGACGGTAAAGATCAGTTAAGTCTGCTTAACGGCTTCCTAAAAGTCGTAAAACTGCCAAATATGAGGGTATGTGCCTCCGCCAGACATTGTAATGTGCAAGTTCCCGGTACACATTCCAAGTGTTCGCGGGTCGGAAAAAGATAAAACCAGAGTAGTGAGGATTCCAGCCACTGAAGTACATGGGTAGCAGCCGGTCGCTATTACCTTCCTGCACAAACAAGCCCTAACAAAAACATTCTTTGTTGGTTTTATCAGAGTTACACATTGGTAGTTAACACCCAGGTTGCTTCTAATAATAGCGGTGATACACGACGGACAGGGGCTGTGCGCACAAAACGAGAGAGTAGATGGCCCATTTGTCACGGACATGGAGAATGACTCACGTGGAGTTTTGCGTAGGACGGATATTCGGAATCATAGTCAGTATACTCCAATGACCTCATCGGTGTACCATCTTCTTTCAAAAATATCTGAGCAGTGAATTTGGACAGAAAGTAAGGAAAGTGGTCAAGTTACACACAAGGGGTAGGATATGATGATGATGGAAATACAAAAATGATTCACGCTTTACTCTTCACTACAAAAACTTGTCCACAAATGAAAAGTCACCCCTACTGAGGGGAATAGTTACTGCGGGAAGCGAGATATAAGTTATGGTTCAACAGTCAATGAGATGAATGTAGAAAGTACTAGTCAAAGGAGAGGGTGCAGAATTGAGAGAATAAAAAGGATGACAGCGCAACCAACCGAACAGTCGCCAACTTACACGATGTTTTAGGATAATAGCCAGATGTTCGGAAGAGATAATTCCCACGAGGGTTCCATACGAGAAACGAGCCGGATTAACTGGTCCCTCGACGATGGGGAAGCCGTGGTGCAGATTTTCTCCGATCTGTTCAACAAGTGCTCGGACATGCATCACAGGTTCCAGATAGACCACAGGAGAGCACATCACATCGTAAGCACGTTTGGACGATGAAAGAGGATCGGGTTCCCAAGGAAGTAATGCCATACTGCTCAGGCCAATATGTTCGTCGTAGATACCCTTAAAATAATAAGAATTTGATAATGTTTCAGAAGGTGGCTGAAGGAATAAATCCTTGAGTTCAATTCTTCAGCGCTAAAAACCAGAAGCACCCGACACAATCATATGTCCAGTAAGGCATTTGAATGCAGTGTGCCTGACTGAAAGAATCCACAATGACAGTCATTTCCCGGGACAGTTGCCGAAATAATTTCCTCTGATGATGACGCACCGCACCCATGTGGATCACAGACCCGAGTAGAAACACAAGAGGGTACTGAGATGCTTCCGACAAGGAATTATCCTCTCTTGGAAGCAGCTACTGATACGAACCACACCAAATTTTATCTGCACTTCTTTACCGGGACCCGAGATGTCTGAGGGTATGGAATGTGAGATATACCAAAGTGGCGCACACAAAACACCTGTTTCCACCTTCCCGTCAGCCTTTCATTTGACCGAACTAATATATTTTCTGCCGTGTGGTGGCTTGTCAGTTTTCAGCAGGTGTATCGACTCTAGTTAGCCATCAGGATTCTGACTATCTTAATGCTTCACCACTTAATACTGTACAGAATAGACGTCTTCATATCTCTCTTCTGTTTTTACTACCGTAATGCGTCAAGCGGTGCTTGCATCGAGTCGCACTAGGGGCTCAGACTGTGCACCAGAGCCAGCGAAAAGCGGACGTTTTCCCGGGATGGTTCAATGGTTAAGGCGCGAACTTGGGGAGCGTTTCACGCACGAACAAATCAGTCGCGCAACAAAGGTTGCTTGCATACCGCTATGGGGAAGTTGGCTATGTTCTCGTAAGGCATGTTAGCAATCAATGGTCACCTGTTACTCAAAAGTCATGAATGGGTTCGAGTAGTTCGGACAGGCTGAGAGAGGCGTTCCAGAATATGTGAAAAGGACAGAAGGTGTCAACATTTATATAGCCGGGATCAGTTTGCTTTTGTAAAGAGCGCACCAATGGACAAATGGAGGAAGAGGTTTATTTCTACACCAAACGTGTGCGTCTTCGACAGTTCAATTGAGCTGGTGGTTGTTCAACGGCTAGCGTAAGTATTGTGTTTAGGTGAAGTGCCCAACTGAAAAGTTAAACTTAAAAAATTTGCTTATACGGTAAAACAAACCGTTGGGTCATGAATGGGAGGTGCAAGTTCCGAGTGCTATTAGAACCTATACCACGCGAACGTTATGTGAAATGCTCCCGGTGAATACACTACTCTTGAATACACGATACACTAGAGCTTAAAGCAGTAATCTCATAATCGAAGAAACGCACACGGCGTAATCCTAATTCTGATGTCGTTACTGTCTGCTCACCACAACAGAAAGACAGTTCGGGATGCAGGCATTTCGAATGATCTAGTTAACCACTGCGATATCACAATACGCCAAATGCAACCGAGAGGTGAACATAGCAATAACAGCAGAATGATTTAAGGAGACTTCAGGTTAGAGTCGTACAATCAATAAAACAGTCACACGTTCAAGACCGTGGCAACGAAAACTAGGGCTATGAATTTGCCGTAGGGGTTTGGTCAATAACGCATCACTGATTGCTAGATGAATCAAGCGTGTGACCAGTCCCGGACATTAAATCACTTAGTCGGCCCTATAACTTCACACTGATCATACACTCATTTAAAGCTCGGCTACAAACTTGACGTTCCATGTTTCGGCTCCCTGTGGGGTTACCAGGTAGAATGACGAACTAAAATAAAAACCAGATAGTCCATATACACCAGAGTGCCGTCTGATGCCCCTAAATGACCGGAAAAAAAGATAATGAGATCCTACTGTCAACCTTAATTCGAAAGTCATGCTCACCTCGCTCAGATAATCCCCAGTATATTTGGCAACGATTAAGGTCATGAGGAGGGGTAGACCAACAATCACGTTCCCAGTGGCTTCCATCAAGATAACCGTCAAACTCAGGGTCATCCGCACGACACCGCCAAGTTGAGCAGCTGCACCGATCAGAGCAAACTTGCCTGGGTGTGGGAAGGTTTCGGGATATGTGGAATACATCCAGTTCCCTGTAAAACAGTTAAAATAATCGAAATTTTGACCAAGAGGTGGAAGAGTATAAAGTAAACGGAGAAGTTACGTTGCAATCACTGAAGGAGGGTCACCACAAAACGCACCGATGACGCGACCCCAACTTGCTCCGATTAACAGAGCCGGGATGAACAGACCGGATGAAACGGAGAGACCATAGGTGACACAAGCAATTATGTAGTAGACCGGGAAGAATACCAACAGAGTAGTGACGTTGAAGGTGCCGGGAGGTTCGTGAAACAGGATACGCAAAGATCGCTCCGGTGTATTGAATAACAGAGCGGACATTGTGTTGAATTCATTATCTGCACACATGAGCTGAAGGTTAAAAAAGAGGGCCCGAGGTAAAAGCAATACGTTACAGTACATACGTAGAATTGTGGTTGATCAGGCTAGAAAACACAGTACATCTGTACCAACACGGCAACGTCCACCCAGTGAAGCACAGGTTTTGGCAAGGCCACCAGCCCTACAGTATCTGTCTGACATGGCCATCCTAAGGAAGATAATGTCATTAACCATACGGTTATTGGAATATCACGGGATTATCCATTATTATGTTGAAGGTGCGCTGAAGAGCCGCTACTGATGGTGTATTTTGGCTTTACGCTGAAAATAAGGGATTGATGGATGGCGCCCCTAAACCCATGAGAAACAGGTAACCGATGCAAGCGCTCATTTTAGTGTTATCATGTTGGGGTTGTTGATCACTTGCAACAGGCTTCTGTGGGGTTATTCCCTTGGATCCACATGGACACCAAGGGCTTGCAATCACCAACAGTTCCCGCTCAGCACAAACCATCTGCCCCTCCCAACATAAGGAAGCGTTCAACGATTTGACCAGTGATGATCGGCAAATGTAATGCAAATAGTGGACGTTAATACAGTATCCGCACAGCAAACGATAGGTGGCTGACTAAAGTACATCCATGAGGCGTGACTTTTCGCGTGTTATGTACACTTCGACTCCTCAGTTCAACATCCATCCCGGCTGAACACCATCCAGTACATCACCAACAAATATCTATGTACCCGAATGTTGTGGTCTCGAAAATCGCGCATTGATCCCCAGCTTACTCTGGCGCCCACTGTGATACAACGAAAGCCATGATGACTTGAGACATCCTTTAATTGGACAGAGGAAAAATACTATAACCACGTTTTTTGGAGCAATCACTGAATTTTTTACTGTGTGACGTAGGATGAGGAGTACAGAAGTAAATAGACTTGGTTGCGAGTGGCTAATATTCTGACCAACCGAGGCATGCATTCTTTTGATCAGTAGCGCTTCGCCATACAGTCCTCCAATCGACATGACGTTCGGATAATCTAAAAGGCCTCCGTCCGGACACCGAATAGGAGTATCCAGATCCACATAGCCTAATCAACTACATCTGACAGGAGAACTGAATAGGATGGTCACAAGAACGTTGCAACTCAAGAATTGAAACACACACGGTAATGTGGGGTGGAGAAATACCGCGTCCAAATCTGGAACGACAAATACCTTCCACCACTTATATCGAACAAGGGAGAATTTCGCCCAAGCAGTTTGTTCTCACCCAAATGATTATTAGCTTGGGTGTTCAGTTATTTATTCGCCATACGATTAATCATCATCATGGAGAGTTCAGCGCAAGATCCCACGTGATATCGAGTCCTGCTGCGGGGTTGTTTATTTTGATCCAAACGGAACAATTGAGCGTTGATGAGCCTCATCCGACGTGACGGCTTAGTTTTCCCGTCAACTAGAGTTTAATGGGTAGAAGTCAGATCGTCCGGGCTTTCTATATCATGGGTTCCCAAGGTTTCTCAACGGCGAGATAGATGAAAGATGGAACGAAGAGGAATTTAACCTTAGATGTTGCCTATACATTCCGTACACGCGTTCACTACAAACCACGAAGCAAAGTAAAAATAACCAACACAACACCACTAATTAGTGGGACAAGGGTAACTGACATTTCTCTTCTAACATATGGTTAAATCGTGGAGTTAGCAGCTCTAATCACAAGAGTCGTTTCCATATGGTCACCAAGTAAATTAGCGTGGTAAGGAGATTCCCTAAACCCTAATTTTCTCATAGGGTTGAAGGAAACTCAAAACTCAATGTTTTCCAAAAACTATGACACTACAGGTACATTCTATTGACTCTGCGAAGTCCTCCTCTAGCAGGCATCTGTAACACTCATAGACACTGCCCTCCCTACGCCGTCGTGTCGTCTGATCATCAACCAAAATGTTCTAGCAGTAGTCGAGATTCAATGTTTGCAATATTACCTCCGGGGGAATTTCGAAGCAGCCATATGTTTTCGTTTTTTATTCACGCATAAAAACCTTCCCTGAAATTGGAGGTGGACAAACGAATAATCAGTCAGACAGTCAGGCGGATTGTCAGTTCACAAACCGTGCACCGAAGTGCAGGGCATGGCTGCACTGCTACAACTTCGTTCACAGAGAATAAGGGGAATAAGGGAATGAGAGCTACGCGTTGGAAGCGATGGCCCAATCAGTTCATTGACGTCGAATAGCTGTCCCTCATGTGTGGCAAGGATTGAGAGCTACGCTGTGAAGGCGATCGCTTTGGTACATGACCGCCACTGGCTGTGTGACAGTCATTTCTGTCAGGGTCACTAGCCATTTGTCTGTTTCGTCCCGCGGCCCCCGTCCGAGGAGACGCCGGTTATCAACGCGACTGAGTTGACTACTAAGGACTTTTATGCTTCGTTGCCAAGTAACGGACTGATCACTCCTGGATCGTCTCCATCCGATACAACGCTGAGCAAAGTAGGCCCCACAAGGCACACGGCTCATTGGCATACGGAGTACATGTTCTGACCGGCGTACCCTCTGGAGTGTGATCAGTTGGTCTATCGGGGGAGAGTGACCTTTCCCGATATTATGCTGTCGATAATGATGATGACAATGACCTTTCCCGAAAATCATCTGGCGTACATCAGCAGTACTCTGATGTTCCCACCAGGACCGCGCGACGCTTCGGAGCCAATGATGGTCTCCGAAGATCCTCCGCAGACAGTGGCCATAAAATAGAACAGATCGGACCACAGCAGTGTACACTCCACCTTTGACAGTCAAGCTGAAGTCACGTCCGCGCCACAACTGTCGGAGATTGGCAACGATGTCCTGATCTTCCCTGTCGGGAAGCGATTTTGTCTTTCACCAATCCGACGGGACTTAGGCGGCTGTCCAGAGAGACAGACCTATCTACGACACATCGATCAGTTAACTTGCAAATGAGGTTTGGGTTCGATCCCAACCAATGTTGCAGATAAACTTCAAAATTGATAAGTGCGAAGTGCATACCGAACAGCGTAGCAGAATTATTTAGGTTATTTATGATAGTTTGCATTTCTAAAAGGCCCAATCCAAGCAGATCAATATTGATAATCGTTCAGCTGTAACACCTTTTCGGTGCCTAGCTGCCATGCCACCCAAAGGAAGCACGAGGGATGGGATACTGCTAGGTTGCCCAAGCCTAGACAGGGGAAGTCGAGAGGCAGAGGTCGGGTTCGAACCTAGGACCTTCCGGTCAGTAAATTCGAGCTCTAACCACTGAGCCATATTGTCGGCGTACTCAGTGTCCGTGAGCAAACAGCCCGGGAGTATTTCTATCTCCGAGGCGTTAGCGACAGATAAAGAAGACCAACATAACACACTGACTACGAAGTTGAAGAGAAAGGGTGGTAGAGGACATCCTCGCCTGACACCACCGGATGTGGTGAACTCAAGAGAGAATTTACCGTAAACACATACGGTACCCCACATACTCTGGAGTAAAGTCGCCAGGGTGGGCACGAGAGACTTGCCACATTCTTTGAAGATGGCAGGATGCAGACCGTCTGGATTAGGTGTTCTAATGCGCTGAAGTAATGAAAGTGCACGCTGAACTTCCGTCATCGATGGCATACTGATGTCGACGTTCCATTTGGGTTCATATACGGGCCAAACGGCCAGCACACAGAAGGTCGCCTAGGGGTGGCTAATGAAGCAAGAGAGCCAGAGCTCGGGAGCTGAGGTCCATACCAGCAGCGACAGGGCCCACTGCAAGTTCCAGAATCACCTGAATTTCGCAGTCGATTAACTCTAGATAGCGAATACGCAATTGCATGGTACCGTGATAGTTCCAGGAATGCATCAACCATCTATCGACAGAGTGCCAGGAATTCGCGCAGGAACCAATGTTGGGCGATCTGTTTAGAAGTCCGAACAGCAAAGGCTGCGATAAAGACGGCAGGAGGAGGTCCGATTAATTGCGCAAAGCGGTAGACCTGAGAGCTGGCTTGCAGTCGGTACTTGAGTGACATGTCTATCTCAATAACCTACGGAAGAGTATCCGTGAAATGGTGCGGGAGGTTAGTCAAGGCAGAATAGGAAAAAAGGTGGTAAGTGCCAGCGGCTGCATATTTTCGCTTAAATGCCATGCTATATGCAGCGAATAAGATGATTAGGCTGATGGTACCACGCGACGACCGGTGTGATGTGAAGGTGCTTTGGTAAGCGCAGGTTACGGTTGCACGCTATCTGGGATACTGGAAGTTTTGAAGCCTCAAAAAGACGCGCTGATGATGTCATCTCCATTTCTGGTGAAGGGTTAGCAACTGGATTGGTCGGCTCAGCAAAGAACCCTACAACCAATAAGAGACGGCTCTCTACTGCAAGATTCAAGCAATGACTAATGTCATCAGTGTTCTTGATGGATAAAAGATATGAGCTACAAGTTTCCAACGGATTGCAGTGAAGCAGTGAAGCATCGGTGTCAACACTGGTGTTGCTGTCTTTGATGATGATGATGATATGCTGTGTGTAGGGCGAGTGAGCACTTGCTCACACCTCCTATACACACGCGAAAACCAAGCGTCACAGTAGAAACGTACATATTAGATGACTTTCGGAGGAAAACACACCTTCAGGGGATGTGGATTGGTAGTAAATGCCACGGGGCCACAATCCTGAACAAGCCAAATTAGTGCAAATCCGATAGACGTGGTCAGGAAACTGACGAGCATCACTTCAATCACTTTACCATATTTCGATGTCACGTATCTGTAAAAAGAGAATGGAATCACTTATGCGGCAAACGACCTGCTGAACATAATAAGCAGGGATAGAATGAAAGCCGTAGCTGGAGTGTTTAATGAATAAAAGTATAGGATAGGCAATGCTAGTAAGACCATCCGTTGGTTTTATTTATTTCCGCCTTCAAGGCAACTCACATCTGAAGAGCGTAAGTCGCTGACGTCTATTATCCACAAGCAACGATACTTTAGGTATGGCTTTGAAATGAGGAGTTCACCAAGTATATCAGCGATTAACACTTTGTGAGAAATGTGTCACCAGGGGAGACACTTCTGGAGGGCCTTTTGGATTAAGAAAACGGAAGTAAATTTGCCAAATTCGAACACCTGGGTGGTTGAATTTGTTCCGAAAATCGTGTCGTTGTGCACACATTCCCAATACAATCCGAAACCAATCGAAAATGAACTGTCAATATCACAGAAAGGAAATAAATTAGAGCCCGGATGAGGGCGCCGGTTACCAGCCAGTTGAAACGAGTCCAGGATATTTACAGCAAACATGTGGTCAGTCCTGAAAAATACCTAGAAGGCTGTCGTACTTGGGGTTCATCAGGTGAGAGTATATTTGACTGTCCAATACGTAGTCAAGCTATTTGAATACTTGTGAACAGCAACATCTTAACTAGCCGAATATCACAAAGCGGGTGTGTTTATGTTAAAGATCCGATACACCCTGTACTGTTTTGCCGCACGATATCTCATCATTACTGAGAAACATTCGACGGATATAAATATTATCTCGGTTGAAAGTCATCTATCTGCGGAAGAGTTTGGAATGCACATAGGATCAGTGAGTAGAAGTTTAATATCAACGGCCAAGATTCCGTAACGACTGGGTGAACAGTTTTGATAAGAACATGTGGTGAAAAACAAGCAGACAATTCTTGCGTTAGAACAATTTATCAAAATTATTCTGGTAGTTCAGACATCCTACAATTACCATACACTTTACCCATCCCAAATAATGTGAATGTTACTCTGCACTATTGGAATGGTTGGTTCACGGCTGGGAGACGACTGAGGCAGAAAATGTATGCTTCTGGAAACAAAAGTGAGCAAGTGGCACCTTGTCATAACAAGCTACATCCCGCCCATGAGACGGCAAACGAGGGTAGTATAATGCAATATGCGTCCATGGGAAATCATAAGTGTTTAATAACCTCAACAGCGTCCACTTCCCAGGTCGGGTGCGTCAGCACGCACTGTAGAGGGTTTCACTGAGTCTCTACATAATTCAGCGCTAGACTTTCTTGCTTTTTGTTTCGCACATGCACGGTATGCCAACATAGATAATATATTCTAAGTAACAAATAAGCGGCAATTAAATCGTTAGTAGACATTCTTAGTTACATTAAGCGCAGGGTAAAATAATGGACGTAAGTTCCAAGTAGACTTTCTTCTGAGAAGTCTATCAAAATTTACATCGTCCGAGGGATAACGAGTTTTTCGTTCACCACGCTGATCGACAGATAACGAGATGATGAGACTCGTGCAGAGACAACAGAACTAAGACACACAAGTGTAAATCAACGTCGCAGCGCAGAATTTATTTTAACGTTGATTAGTCGTCACAAGAAGCTTGGATCCCAACAAACGTGAAAAGAGATTACATAGTTATTCCAGTTTGAAGAGGACTGAACAGAACAAACGATGATCATGAGGGGCGGATGCAACCGATACAAACGTCAAGTGTTTCGACGAGGATTACAGATGGGATGTGATTCGTCTTATGCGGTATGGTTGGTAACGCGTTCCGATACAACAAAAACGTGAAATCTTTATTGAAAAGTGTGAAGTCCAAAAAAAAGTGGTGCGAAGTGCTTACACCCACACTGTCAACAGCTAAAACACTCATTAAAATCGTGACCATACAGATGACGGTGGACATCTTTGAGCAGTTTTCAGACAACGTTCTCTTTGACTACAACCTCAGAATATGAGATCCTAAGAGGTTTTCCGTAGTTTAAGTGAAGAAATTTTAATCCTACTGAATTTCTTCCTTTGCAAATTCCTATTCCGTCCCACCCTAGGACAATACGTTTAAGATCCATCCCATCCTTGAATCGATCGAATGTGGAATCGTAGACCTCATCAATAACCTTTCACTGGCTGATAAACTGAAAACACTTTCTAACTGTCGGAAAATGAAGTCTGTCGCCTAATTTTATCACCATTACCACTGTAACTTCTATCCCTATTCTTATATCGTCCTATGTCTCACAACCTTGCTTTGTTCGTCCAGTCATCCATTCATTATTCCGTCTTTGGAATCCTGCGCCCCTCGGAGTTTTGCCCCAGGTTTTGTCTGTCTCATATCATCCTAAACTCTTTTCAATTGATATGACGTTCATGTCCACCAACCTCGAGGTTTTTATCCTCTCACACCTATCCGTCGTTTTCCTTTTGCGCCTTTGCAGGTCTGAAATTATTGATTCACCGTTCCCCTATCATCCACATGTGCACATAAAGTATTAGCGATTGGGGATTGTTGAACAGTTGTGTGGCACAGTGATAATGAGTAACGGTTCATGGAAGTCACAATTAGGTATGCGAATCACAGAGGAGCACGTTATAATAAACGCACGTAACACGCAAACGATTCCAACAACGCAATTCACCATACAAAACTCGAAGTTAGCACAGCCGAGTCAGGACAGTGACTGAGTCACTCAACAGTCATATACAAGCCATATTATTACTTACTTCTGCCTATACCGCGTGAGTAAGGCATTTGCCTTCACGAAAAGTGCACCGGATACACCACCGAATGTACCCATCACAAGAAACAGAAGAAGCTCCGAGACGGAAAAAGTGTCCAGAAACTGTAAGGAAAAAAAATGATTTAATTTGCAAGCTACTGAAAGTAGTAAGAAGTCGACGTAAAAATAAAATCCAGAAGACCGAGGAGACTGTTGGGAGGAGGCAGTCAAATGTCCCAAATAGTTAAGAAGTTCCCAGCGGGTAGAAGAAGAAATAGACTCCCCCTAAATATATTTGTGGAACGGAGACATTTATTTTGTCGCCGATTATAGGCAGTGGCGCTTGACCGTTCACACATTGCAATGACGGGACTAATATTGAAGGTGTGATTGCCCTCACCAGCACAGTAAATCGATGGTTGCATCAAGTGTCCTCGAGGAAAGACCCCAAGTTACATCTTTGTTAAGGGTCCGCGAATCAGTAGTCTTATTAGTAGAATAGGGCTAATCTATCCGGGAGCTCGACTGGTTAATGTCTCTTCGATACTGTCCATATTTCGACCATCCACTTATAAAACTTCTATAAGGCCTCATGAAAACCGGGTGGTTATATGTGCTTGTTAATCGTGGTAAAAAGGCTGGTCATGCGAGCACCAGCGGGAATCTAAATATTACCGACTCAAATGAAAATCACAAAGTAACCAACCTAATATGGAGAGACTTGGAACTAAATTAAGATCGTCTTTTCGCAAAGGAGTCTCCAACGCTCATCGTCAATTTCGGACAGCCGCAAACCATAATATTTAAGTGGCTTCTTTACGCAAACACAGATTTGTTGCGTAAATTCAATCAACCGCAAACAAACACGATTTCCAAATTTGAATCCGGTCCTGAATTGAGCTGACCATTGCATAAAAAGAAATATCCCGCGTCTGGGACAGGGGGAATTTCCATAATTCCAACCCCTCCACTTCCCAGAAGAGATCATATTCTTTACGACGTAATATCACGCGGAAATATGATAGTATGACAGTTGATTCCTGTCCATCTCTGGCGAGACGGAATGTTCGGGCTCAAAATTAAGATTCATTGGTTATATCTGGTGAATGTTACTGGAGCTAATCAATGAGCCACTTAAGTGGACACACCATACACAAGTGGGACCAAATTACTAGTGTACACCGCCCCACGTTATGGGGCGCGTCTGATTTGAAAGAGTTTAGCACAGTTTGTGAGGATATGCGAAAGTATTGGTTTGTTAGATGGCTCAATTTAAGCTCGTTAATTTAGGTGTCCGGAATCAAGCACGCATGTGAGCTCACTTTTAGGAAACAGATACAATGTGCCCTCCTGAGTTCACTGAGACCGGAAAGCATTAAAGTAAGGAATACGCAACGGAGCCGAGCATCTGGAGGGTCCCAAACAGAATGAAACGTATACTGGATTGTTGCGCAAACTTAGCTGCATGATGACTTCGAACACCTATTCATCGCAAACCAACGCATTCGGGTGGTATTTATACTTTGAACGGGTGCGTCCTTTTAGCACCGAACGAAGAAGTGTGACAGGCTTTGTCACAGGCATTGCGCATACTTCAACTGGGAACACATGTAGTCAAGAACTAGTCCGCTTAACCAAAGTTGCACATAAAAGTGGCTGTCGGAAAGTCCGTATCACAACAAGCTCGTATCAGTAGGACCCAAATCCTAAACCAACCCGTTGGGTTCACTCGCTCTACGGCAATGGCAACTCAGACCATTCAGAGTCCTGTTCTACGATGCGATTCCATTCCCATAATGAATACATAGGCGCCGAGGCCATAGCAATCAACGCATCCTCTGATTGTATCATGGGGAGTGAGAGACAAGTCAGTCATCTTGACCACCATTACTCAGCCCATGCAACAGGGATAGGAGTGAATCATGTGCGCGTCATTATTGTTGTAGACAATCCCATCAACTCGGAGCCAAGCTGAATACAGTTATGTGACTCGTTCAATGGTCCACTTAGATAAGTTGCTTAGATAATTTGCCTACACATCATCGTCATCATCAGAGACAGCAACACCAGTGTTGACACTGACACTTCACTGCCGTACAACCATAAAGTTCACCTAACTATATTTAAAGCCATAGAGTAAAAAGGAGAGAGAAAGAGCAGTAGACGGAAGGGACCTAGAGCCCTCCCTCACCCACTCTTTTTCTCTTCGGTCACTTCCTTCATAGAGATAGGCCTCGGTTACCCAAATGTTGGAGTACACGCAGAGCTAATAATCTACATCGCTGTATTTTACATCAAATTACCTCCAAAACTAGCAATTATTCTCCCTGAAACAAGTACAATTATCGCAAGTTAAGGCTTAGACTGAGCTCTGGAAACACAAATAGTCCGAGTCAGTATATATGTATGTGAAGATCTCACCCACTTTATATCCACAAACTAAAACAGACCGGCTATTCACAAGTCAGGGACAGAACGATTGAGTGCTTAGTTGTTCAAAAAACTGTTCAACAATGGTACAAAGTTCGTCACGTTACTGAATTTCGAGAAAAAATGAGAAGTAATGGTAATGCTGTTACAGTTACACATACATACCTACACGACTAGACCAGAAACACATCGAATGGACTTTAAACAACTGTAATGTCAGTTTCGGCACAAACTGCCAAGTTTGGATGGAAGGTAAAGAAACTAACGTCAAATATAGTAGGTGATCTGAAGACAGCACGCGCCCAGGTGGGCGGCTGTTGCGGTTGAAACGCGCACTCGGGACTGTCTATGTCGGCTAAGTTGGCTAAGTTCAAAAACATTGCTGATCAGGTCAAGCTGTCGGCAATGGACTTGGGAACTTGGGGAAGCCACGAGTGGTGTGCCATTGGTACACTTTAAGCACTAGTTGAAAACGTGAAAAAGTAACATCGAACCTACCAAACCCGTGCCGCGTAAAAGCTGTTGCACTGTCGACGCCACTGCTGTTCTGCACAAAAAATGCCTGTCGTAAAGTCATTTCACCTATGCTCGGCTAGTAGAAATAGGCAGCTGACAACACTGCTCATAAGCGAACACAACTCCAATCCGGTTTGGTCTCTACACTAAAGACATCAAAGTAATGCATGGTTGTTTACTGTACTGTTGTCGAGACTGTATGTGTTCTGTGACATACTCCTAGTACTCATGAATTTCTTGCTCAATTAGAAGAAAGCTTTAAGATCCGACCCTGTACGGCATCCGTTTGCATTGCCGGAAGCCATCGATCAGCTCAGAGGATGCTGAATAACTGAACGTCATGCAGATCTTTCAGCCTTTTTCAATCTCCTTAAGCAAAATAAGTGATTTATATATAATACGATAAGACTGATACCCAACGTTTCGTCACCAGTTGACGTGAGGTCATCATGCCTAGTGAGTTAGTGGTGCATTCGTATGGCTACCATTTTTGCTACTCGTTAAGTCTTATTAGAAATGGCATGAGGAAAAACACCATCGAAAACAACAGCACCGACAAAAACACGAAAAGCGAAACGACCGACGTCTAACAAAAACGTAAAGAATCACGGTAATCCACACATAAAATATCACATAAAAGAAGCATATTTCAGACCGATTTTCCCGTCAGACCCGACCAATGCTCCGGAGACACCCATGACCAAGCACTGACATCTTTCGTACGTCCTCTGCACGTAGAGGACACCTCCCTGATTAATGAAGCAGTATGGATCGCACTGTCGCAGTGTAAAATCTGCCCTTGATAGACAAACTGACGTCAAATGGGAGCCATAGGTTGGCAAAATCTGCCTGGTTTTCCCCACCCGAAAAGTAATCTCACCTCCAGCCAGTCCACCGGAACTTATACAACTGCCCAGGTAAACAAAGGTATCTACCACGTCGACTGGCTCGTCTCCAAGCATGAGGTTTGCGTTTGGTCCCATCCAGCCTTATAGCAGCACTTTATACGTCGCAGATGTGAAGCACAGAACAAACCGTGCGGCAGAGTTATTTAGGTTATTTAAAATGGTTTGTATTTTTGAAGGATCTGAACCAAGGAGGGCAATATCGTCCGCATACTCAATGTCTACGAGCGAACGTCCCGGGAGCATTTCGACTCCTGAGGTTTCAGAGGTATGCAGAGAAATTTCCAGCAGTACGTCAATAACATAGTTGAGGAGGAAAGATGAGAGAGAGCAGTTTTGTCCTGTCTCACCATTGAACGTGGTGAACTCAGGCGAAAGCTGCCCGTATACTCGTACGCACTCACAGCAGTTCGTATACAGTGCCCTCATAAGGGATATAAATTTGACCGCTAGACACTGCCAAAGTTTCTGGCGATCGACAAAATCAGAAGCAGCTTTCAGATCAAGAAAAACGACCGACGTGGGACGTCTGAAGGAGTGGCGTTGTTCAGGAATTTGTCTCAAGGTAAAGATATGGTCGATGCATCTTCGGCCAGGGCGAAACCCAAGCCTGATTCTCACGGATCTGTCCCACCCGATAATCGATCAATCTGCGCAAAGTAATGCCAGAAAGCACCTTAGATGCGACAAATACCAGACTGATGCCACGATGGTTTTCACATGACGTTCTTGAACCCTTTTTGAAAACTGAGATCATGGTCGAAGAGCTCCATTCGGCTGATATGTTGTTTTCGTTCCAAATCTTCTGCAATATGATTGTCAGATTGTTCACCAGGATCTCGCCACCTTCTTTGAAGAGCGCGGGGGGGCAGACCATTCGGGTCAGGTGCCTTATCGCACTTCAGGATAGATGTCAAGCTAGATTTCCGTTGCTGATGGTGGATTGGCGTCAATGTTCCAATCGGACCCGCTGGCTTCTTCCAGCGGTTGTGTTGAAGGAGACCAGGTGAACTGTTCTTGGAAGTGCTCAACCCATCGCTCAAAACGACGATTGAGGGATTGAATTGCCGTCCCGTCCTTTTCGCATATTGTTTCGCTGACATTTGTCTTCTTTTGACCGGTTGATCGAATCAGCTGAAACACCGAAAGCCTTCTCCATCTCCTGGGCCTTCGAAATCCACCAGCATTCTATGTCATTATTATTATTATTATCATTATTATTCTGTGTCATTGATTATCCGGTGTTTGAGGGATCTGCGTGCGCCATCACTGTCGCTTGTTGCTGGTATGGCTTTTCTAGCAGCAATAAGATCTGCTAATATCGATGATATCCAGTGTTCATTTAGTCAAGTCAGATGGCCTGGACAAACAGTTCCGAAAGCTGACAGCACAGCTTCTTTCACTCGCCTCCTTTCGACCTCCAAGCGATCTTCGTCGCCCACATGAGTAAGCGTTTCCAGTAGCTTTCTCAATACGCTTGAGCTACTGAAGCTTGTCGAAGTTGATAAATGGAACTGCTTTGCTTTGACACATGTAATGCTGATGGAAAGCAAATTGATAACGGGGCTCGCTCAACGGCATAATCAGAATCAAGCTGGGTATCCCATAAGGAACGACAATCCATAAATGAGGTTCTAAATCGGTAACTGGTAGCCACATGGTCCATGCGAGGGGTATGGGATGTGAGAAGTTAGGCGGCACGATACAAGCTGTCGTCCGCTGAATGGAGAGGTTAACGAAGGTTCCGCAATACCCACCAAAATAACAGAATCCTATTCACCTGGCCACGTCTTCAATGCAGATGACGCAGCCTTGTTCTACAGGGTATCTGATCATAGCAAACGACAGGTGTGACCGTTGAAAGTTTTTGGAAGAACACATAACGGTATATCTTGGTTGCAATGCAACGGGTGAGAAACTGTTGCATGTGATGACCGGCAGAAGCCAACAGACCACATGGGTGAAAGGAGCGCACATGAAGCTTATGACATCGACCTTCGAATTCAACGGAGGTTTGACAAGTTTTATTTTCGGGCAATGGACGCAGTCACATGAATTGACGCCGATTGGCAGGACATCCAAACCATCCACGCATGCTGCATGCGGAATAAAAAACGGTACCGTGGTTGTACCGTCCAGCTGCGCAACCGGCTCTCAGTCTCGCCAAAAATGATTCCATGCCACCTTTCGACATATACAAGGGTACGTTTTATCTTCATCATTGCAACGGTGTCTGTGAACGACAGAGTTATTCTTTGTACGGAGGTATTTAGAGGAGTGATGAAGGACAGTTACAATATTAATGCACTAGCTTCGATATGCCATTGCATTGTCATCCGAATTTGAGGTAGGTACATTATTGCTTACTCATATAGTTCATAAAGGGTGTTGCCCCCAAGATAGACCGACTCTTCAAAATAAGACTAGCTGGGGTGTCACCTTGAGTGATCGTTGTTCGAGAGGGGCGAACACAGCATATATATATGCTATATATATATATATATATATATATATATATATATATATATATGTATAGAGACAGAGAGAGACTTGAGGGTTTTTTAGGTGATCGTTTCAGATCCTCCCAGGCCAGATGCTCGCTTTTTGTTTAGTATATTGTTTCCCTAGAGGCTACGTTCGTTACTTTACCTGATTTCTTCCTAAGGCCTGTCGAAAACTATGCTAACTTCAGGATGGAAGGGGTCAAGACGTTCTAATCCAACTGCTAGTTCAAGAAAATTACTATGCGAAAAAAAACTAATCGTTTCACTACAGAACACATTGCTAAAGATGGCGGCCAAAGTGCAACTCAGAGGAACTTAAAAGCCCATCTTCAAATAAGTTCAGAACATCAGTGACGTTAAAGAAAGTTACCTAGAATTTTGAAAACCCGGTAGCAATTCTGTAAGCCTTGGATTCTCCCGCTTACTCCGTTTTTCTCTCCTTTCAACTTCCAGTGTTCAATTACGGTGATAACAATGTGGATATTGAGTAAGTTAACAACGTCGAATAAATCATGTGGCTATGGCGTCCTTTCATCGAACAGGTCGTCATAAAACCCAGTGAAAAAACAGTTCAAAGTTGAACGGAAGGGTGTTCATAACAGCTCAGCTCAGACGGATGGAACACCGGAATACCGCAATACAGCCATATCACTTACCGTAAAAACCCCGAAACTGGCCAAACCTCCTGGTGTGAAGTTGAACGAGTGTGTATGGATGAGCGTTTTCAACAGAGCCAACACGAACATAGAGACCATGGAAGCAAATAACTGTGGTGCACAAAAAATAGCATTCAAGTGTATAAGCAAGGGTGTGGTTATAGCAGAATGTGGAGACCACAGGAAATATTGGGTATAAAAGATAGTGATAAGTAACATGAATACTAATAAACATTAGAAGACTCTGTCGAAGGTATCTGACCTTCGAATTTTCCTCCGTCTAGGAAGGAGGCTGTGTTCAGTCTATATTTACACCTTCTGTATGAGAGTGTTGCTCAGATAGTTCTACCTGTATTCAGAGTTGAAATTCAACAGTCTTGAAAACAGCAGTCAATTTCGAACGTGAGGGACTCCATTCATAATAAACTTCGTGAAGCCCTTCAAAGAATCTACTTCTGCGGTCTTCCGGCCTCGATATTTCCTGTTAGAACACTGTGGCTTATAGCATCACCCTAACTATGACATCAGCTTCACGGGAATGATGATAGGCCATGGTGACGTCACTGAGATTTGACGAAGCCAGCGTCGAACCCATCGATACATCTTATGTATGGCCATCTACTTCGTCCTGCAACCTGGGATGTAGTGTTCTATCTCGAACAGATATTTGTTGGTGGATGATTTAACCTTCGGTCCGTTCAGTCGGCAGTGTACAAAGTTATTTGGGAGGGTGCGCTTTTTTAAGCGTTTTCAGCTTTGGTTAGGCTCTACCTACGTGTATATTCCCACACTTGCAGAAGAACTGATAGACACAACGACTTGTTGATAAAACTAATGTCGTTTTGATAGGTAGTAATGGGACAACCTCTGTGCCACAACATTCAGCCTTAACATTCAGTTGTACTGTAGTGTGTGTTCGACAGAGACACGCCCAAAGTTGGTTTAAATAGGCTAAAATCGTGGGTACCGTTGCAGAGCATTTCTGAGCAAACAGGTTTCCTTGGTGGTGTGATTTGCGCTTCCTTTTTGTCGCTCATACTGAGATGTCTCCATGAAACAGTTGGCAGTTATTTAATCACAACGCACCTTAGGGCAACTCAACCGGTCGGTTTAGAGCGTTCTATAGAACAAAACGTCGACCAAAGCGAATTTGTCTTACGCAGGACAGAAGCTTGTAACGTGTAGGCACTCTGCATTATCAGTAGACTTTCGGGAGACAGAGCAACACTTAGTATTATCAGAGTTATCGGAGATCGAAAAAGATATCTGTTTTCTGTCTTGCACCCACAGCATACACAATATCCTGGAAAGTGTGTTAAAAACTGTGAGTAAATGTATAACCTGTTCTCTACTCTTTGTAAAGAATGGGATATCACTCACACCGTTTATGTAGGGATGTTTGTTAGAAGTCGTTTTCTGCTGGGTGTTCAAACTTCACAATAAAAAATCTGAGGTAGTAAACAAGATTCCTCTATTCACCAACAGATTCCTGGAACAGATGAACACACATTGGCCAAATTGGGTGTACTTTAAACGTGATCCCGAACTAAGCACATGTGAAAGGACAGATGAATGTTGAAGAATGAAAAGGTGGTAAGTACATGTCAACTAAAAAATTCCAACGTGGGTTTTCACAATTAGTCTTTGTGTTCATCAGTCGATTCATGCATAGATCCGAGGACAGATACTGACCTAAGGCCAGCCCAAAGAAATTCACATATGGCTATCTGACCTCATTTCAATTTAGGGAGGGTGAATTATCAATCACCAGCTACCTAGTTGAGATAGGGTTGAATTTTTTCTTCATTCTAAATCACAGCACGAGGCAGACTACCATTGGGAGTAATAATCCTCGAAACCCTAGCGATTAGTTTTTGTCTAAATAGAAGAATAAATGAGGAGTGTGTCAGATCATTGCACAGCAAGGAATTCTGAGATGGGCCATGATTTTGTATAATATTCGCCAGTAGTGTTTGTGTTTGATTTGGACTAGGTTGTGGTATAATCTTTTTTCGGCAACTAATTACCTCCAAGGTGTAGCATTCATAGCCCTCAAAAACCATAACAACAATACTGCAGCTCCCTTCAGCTGATTCGGGCTACGTCGGCTTACGAGTGGATTCAATAGTCCATCATTCTTATCTGTCTATTCGGCCGAAACATTGAGTTCAGTTTCTACCACTGCATTGGGTTTGATGAATCCCTGTCGCCAGAACCTTGATCTCTCTTCATAATGGTTCAACGACGAAGGTCTGTGGGAACTTTTGACTCGGTATTATTGCAACTACACAACGTTTACCCATAAAATAGTAATAAACCAAGTGAGATACACTAGGCGATTCAACTGGGTGATTGCTCGACATTCCCCTAGACTACCCTTTGTTCCAAATTTTCCATCAATAGAACATTCTTCACAGATTCACGTTTATTCAAGTTTTTTTTCATGAAAACTTCGTATTGACTAGGTCGAGCTGACTTGACCGACACCGATCTACCGTTAACATGGCCACAACCACCAGAGCACTATCAAGCACGCCAAGCGACGCTGGTGTGTAGTTGTTATATTCTCTGTTGACGTTTGGCTACGGTGCTAGAAGGCCAACTTTCCTATCTAGGCTATTGGAATGACCGACATCAAGCCATTTGTTCCAACGGACCGCACACCCAACAAATCAATAATCAAGGTACGAAACACAAATCTAATATGTCAAATCCCAGATGCAGTCACAGAATGCGGTGGTAAACAAAATTCGACAACACTATCAACAAAGCAAGTGCTGTAAGAGCCACAGACACGATGAAATAGTCCCGACTTCCATATGAACTACCATATGAACGCATGGTGGATGAACCAAACTGCAGCAACTCGAAGATCGCCATTCGATCACGAATTTCGAAGGCAAGTTTGCCAGATTTGACGGCACGTGTACTTGCACAAGGACAATCGGATGCGGAGAAGAACAAATTCCGTGTCCAACCGTCCGACTGAGCAGGAGTTCATCTTCAAACAATCATTTTTTTCTTTCACGTAACTTCAATGGAGCTGGCGAAAAATATCGACCTGGAAGATGTAGGGGTACTCAGCTTAGCCCCTAGATGAATCACCCATTCATGATAGTATGTGTTGCACAAAGGCCGTCGTCTCATATTTCGCTTGACACGATATCCGATATCTCGAGATATATTGTACTGACACAACAGACTACTTATGAGGTTCCCGAAAACTCTTTGAAAAGAATACCATAAACGAGATATTCAGCTGAGATTCAGGTGAGACCCCGTTAGCAGCAAGTTCATTCGCAAATGGATATTTCAGCATTTGCGTACAATCTAGTGTTCAACTGGAACACAAATCGTTCAGCTGTTGCACCCTTTCGGTGCCTAACTGCCATGACACCTGAAGGAGGCTCGAGGGTTGAGATACCGTCAGATCACTTAAGCCTAGACAGGAGCAGTCGAGATGCTGAGGTTCGGTTCGAACAACGGACCTTCCGGTTATGTGGGCTGGCACCTTAACTACTGAGCTATCTCGAGCTCATTGGAATGTAAGGTTAATGGGAACTCAAGGACTACGTGTATCTGACGAGCCTCAAGGTGGAAGAAACCGGTAGTGTCCTGTTGGAGAGTTTTCAGCAACCTTATAAGTGGCATTATATCAAAAACATGCCATAACCCTTTGGAATCGGGTCATTGAATGTGTGCAGCATTTGAAATTTTACTAGCCAACATGTGGTGCAATGCCGGGCTGACACAGAATCATCTAAACCGTGAGCAGAGACACCGAATTAACAATATCGCTGTGCGGCAAAGATTTCGGTGACCTGTGGAGCCAATTGCAAGAGGATAACGTATCAGAACCTGCACAAATTATAAAAATGCTACGTAAAGAACCAGGAAGAAAATCAACCCAGCTGGATGTAATGCGACCGCAGAATCAAGGAACCAGATTGCAAGCATGTCTTGAAGGCGGTGGGCCCGGGTGAGAACAAGCACCTACTTAGATACCACTGAACTAAAGCAAGAATGCAGGCCAGATTGGTTTGACGAGAATGGCCCACTTTGATTTACCGCTGAACGACTGCGGTCGAATTTGACCGCGGGCTACATTTCAATGTTAACATCATTGAAAATACACGACTATACACATATATATACAAGCTCATTTTGCACACGAGTAAATATATTTTGATGAGAAAAGTAGCCATTAAATAGTGCTTCAGTCAATCTATTCCCAAATAACTAGAATTGTGAATCAGTATTGGAGAAAATCATCAGCATGTGCAAATGAAAAAATATAACAAATTGGTTGTCGGAAAAATGTGAACAAATAAACCAGCAAATACTATCCTAAGTAACATCCCTTCACTGAGACCCACTGGAGAAATCTATGGATTTACATACCATTTAAAGGCCAGATTAGAGAGTTGACGAACTGAGCTATTGTGTATCAGTAAAGACATAGAGTAGGACTAAGTTCTTATTTCACACATTTCTAGCTTACTGTTGTCCGTTATCCAGGTGACCGCATACGCTAACCATAGATGTTTACTAAATACTGACCTCAAAGGATGAGCTTAACGCTCAGTAATGAATGTCCGGTTTGAGTTTAACGGTAGGCTGTGTCAACAAGATAGCATTCCGATGGGTTCCGGATCTGGACCATTGAAAAATAGATGATGATCAATTTTTCAAATGGGTTGTTTTCCACAACACTATTTGCTCCGTAAAGCCGATTAATATTTCTCAAATGTCACAGAACAGGCGTGCCTACACCCACCGGCTGTCTTTTATTAGACTTCTTCACTTTCTAAAGGAATTTTACTATTTCCCACTATTTGTTCACCATAGTCACGCGTCGTCCGTGAACAGGTAAGCCAGACCGCTTTCTTGTACGATGAACAAAAATAGATCCCACCTATGAGAAGCCCCCATATGTTCACATGACTGCTAGCGGTATGTTGCCAATATTGAATTCCCAAGTCAGGATGTGAAAGACTATAAAGTAACACAATCGACACCGCTTTTAACCTCAGCGATAAAAACAGCATGCCATACCGAAGTAAGTTAACAGCAAGTTGGGTGCCAATTTTCATCCACAATGTTGGCATAACATGTGGGGGCTGGAGCTCACTTGGCAAACCAATAGCAGTGGAAAGTAGGGCACGCCAGACAGCGTCACCTGTCCAGATAAAATTAAGCGCCAATATGCACAAGGCGCCATGTCAGTAGACTACAGCTTCATGGTAGAAGTTGAGCTTCTTCGAGGGATTAAAATAGATCCGACGACAGGTGTATTGTCGTCAAATAGGGGGAAGAAAGACAGAATAGTAGATTTTTTAATGGTGTTTGGCTGTGTGGTTGTTTTCTCACTGATGAGGAGCAACCAGTCAGTAACTCGTTTATGGAACTCCGACACACCGTATCCCTACAAGAATGGCTGAATGCGAGAGCCTCGTGTGGCAATTTCCTTGATCTTCTCCGAGCTTTTCTTCAGGAAAGTTCATTCTCGTGATTTGTGGTCATTGACTTCAATTTTCCGCACTACTTGAAAAAACATGAGTTCTCAGTCATCACACTCACCAGTAACGACCATTGAGCGAGGATCAGTACCTCGTTTTCAGAACGAAACTAAGCCAAATCACATCAAACTACGATGCGGTAAACGAAACTGTGGCAGCTAGAACCACTGCACGGCAACTACGCGGTTCTTACAGCTGATGATGATGATTATCATTATCATTGTATAAAAGGTTCCTAACACAAGCAATAGGATGTAAGCTGCTCGACAGCTTTCACGTGGTTTTCTCCACCGCTGGTGGCTTGACTCACCTTGTTCTGGAAGAAATTCGCTGCAAGGTGCTAGCAGTAAGCCTTAATACTTGGTCAGTGGTCTGTTCACTCAGTATCAATCAAGGTGACAGTGCGTCTTTGTGTAGTGAAGCGATGCGATGCACCAGTGACATCCGTGCTATCGACATTCCCTTCATTAGCAGGCTCAATTAATCTTTATGAGGGGTGGCGGCGAACACTTTGTTTCCATTGAAGAAACCTTTGAACATATGACAAAATGTAAGGTTCTAACACCTGAATTCCAACAGAGTGTGATAGCAGCGGAAAGGCGAGCTTAAAGAGGAGGGCAAACCCCCGGCAAAGCAACCTACGAAACAGAAAGTAGTCTGACACATGGAGTCTTTGCGGTAGTACTGACTTTGCCAGACAGCACAAACTCCGCCTTGGTCGATGTAACATGTGTTCGCCGAAAACCATGCTGGCCATCTGATTAAATCGTCTAAATTAGGTTAGGAAACTAGGAGGATAAAAAGAACCGCTTAGGTGCTTTCAGCAGGCAAGAAAAATAATCTGGTTGTTTCAACCGTCCTACTAGAATGCTACACGACCATAGAGGTTACAACCTGTACTAAGAGTCTATTAAGACCGTGTGTAGCTCTTTTATCGTTAGGCCAATGAATAAGCGCAGTATACTACGACTAATACATGGAAAACCGATACAAAACTCACTATCGTCCACGTGAGACGCTGGTATACAAAGCTTGCTCCCTCCTCCAAGGCAAACAGCAATCCACCAACAGGTGCGCCAAATGCAGCCGCAACACCAGCCGCCGCGCCGGCGCTGACAAAGTCTCGCTTCTGTCGATCATTTCGAAAGAATCTCAGAGAACGGAGTGACCACCGGAAGAACATCACACGACCTTGGGATATCCCCGCGGCAACCACCGAACCTATATGGATCATCGGACCTTCTTTACCCACTGCAAGACCACCTGAAACGGCTAGGACGACGCCAGCACCCTTCACAAACATGGTGAGACATCTCATGAGTCGCGGAATATTAAGTCCATTTAGGTAACACTTGATCTGAGGAATCCCACTCCCGGCAGCAACGGGCTAGGAAACAAGAGGGTCGAACTGAGGTCAAAATGTAAACAATACTCACCGCCAAAAATACCACTAACAAGGATGAAACGCCCACGAGGAACATATTGATAAAACACCAAGTGAATCCAGGCACGGCAGTCAACCATCCAGTGTGATACTGATTGATCACTAAGACCATTTAGGAAATAGAAAATATGTGCTATTTTTACGGTGCAAAAGATCTTATAAAAACGTATAATGTACGTAAAGGATACGCGATGAAACCACACGGTACTTGAACTCCGAAATCAACTCAATCAAGTAGTCCATTAACGAGGCAGAGGCGGCAGTGATCAATCCAATGAGAAAAAGAACGAGATGCCGCAGAAATTCGATATAATACCTTTTCGCCTGGAAGATCATGTGATTGTCCGCGTCATACAATAACCCAACTTACAGCTGTTCCATTTTTGATATTCTCTTCAACGAAAATCAGATTCTGAACGGGATCATAACCAAAACTCTAGAACAGTTTAACCAACCAAGTGAGGGTTGAAACGAATACCTCAATTTCTTGATCTAATATTTCGTGTGGTTTCAATGCATCCCTGGTGAAAGACTGTTGAGTGAATGGACCCGTTTCGCGCTGATGTCCATAAACTGGCGCAATAAACTGACAAATTTAGGAAATGCGGCACATCAAAAAACACACCTCCACATCACTGGATATAGCTAGACGAGCCGAGTACGGTGCTGGTCCGTTCCTAGTTGCAAATCGCCTGTTGAGCAGTGGTTCGCTTGCGTCACCGTCATCCATGGGAAAAGTTACGTGCGGTCTGAAAAATAAAGATCTGGTGGGTAGTCGAGGGGAGAGGCTTAAACTAAGGGGTCCATCGTTTGCATTTAGTATTCGTTCCAAAGGCCATCAACGCCACCCGAAAAGACGGGACCTTACGGGATCCTACAACTAAAGTAAAGCCCTGGCAAGGTGAACCTGGAGGGCCCTATGGCCTCAAAGGTTTATGACTGCATATGTTCTTTCAGGCGCCACCGAGCTCCTGGTCCGGATGACCTTCCACCCGCATTGCTCAAAGACGGTGGTGAAGTCCTGAGTCGGCGCTCACCTGATCTGCTTGCCTGAATTTTGGGAAGAGACTGTCCCAGACAGCTGGGAAGTATCGGCGATAATGCCGTAGTAAGTGTGTTAATCACAGGAGGATCAGCCTAACCCGTCATAACGATACTCTCAGCGTCAGTTGTCATTCGTCACCTTATGGTGGCGCGTGAAACACTGACTCCAAGACAGCAAGCGGAATCCCGGCCTAGTGGGGGTTGCGTTGGCCACATCTTTACCGTCATACGTGTAAACGACCCACAATTTTAGTAGTCCTAGAGGGAGAACGAACATGGAAGAATGGAAGCGTCAGTAGTAACCTGTTTTCGCTTGGCCTCCTCGCTGCATGTAGCGAGTAATGGCGAGTGATGGCGGGCGATGGTATCACGCGACGGTCGACATGGTATGAGATTAGTTGAAAGTGTGCAATTGATGGTTGGGATACTGCCATGGCGCCCTGACCGAGACAGGAGGACGATTAGGATCCTCAACCAAAGTCGTTGGCTCAAAAGCCCAACTGCAAGGCAGCGGTAGTTGAGGTAAGACCACCAGAGCAGCCTGCATTTTTAAGGAGCAAGTCGCAACACATACCAACCACAATCTGAAGGACCAGGAGATTGTGTTGGTTAAACCTCTACCCAGTGACCAACCTGAGGGGATCCGTAAGTATCACACGTACACTCCCCAGTACAGCTGATTGAGTCATGGAGGTTCACAAACCGTCACACATGGGTAAGGTAATACGGATAGGGAACAAGAATTCAAGATCCCGGCACAATCGTTGAGGTAATTGACCCATCACTATTCACTCACTTTCGGCTGCACATCTCCGGTGATCCAAGGGCCACTGCGGCAGGATGTGCAGGGATCGGCATCGTTCTGTCACCAGGCTGAAGGATCTTTGCTTGACGGATCTCCGTTCATAGTCAGTTTTGTGCGATTCGTCTGGCAACGCCCGTGAGAGAATCGCACAGGTGGAAGTTAACCGTAGCTTGCCTTGTGCATGTGTCCCAGCAGACTATCTCTAATGTCATCATGCCAACTTTTATGAATCATTAAATGCCCTGTTATGGTGGGCTAAAAGCTCGGGCATCACTGCGGTTGCCAGAGCTTTAGATGCACAAGTTGGCAGATTCAGCGCATCTGATACGGTGATCAATTTGGATTGGACATGCTACGTACGAATATCGGAGAACGATTAACTACAGAAAAAACCTAAATAAATAAATCGTTCAGCAGCACCCTTTCGGTACCTCGCTGCCATGCCAACCGAAGGAAGCACGAGGGCTGGGATACCGCCAGACTGCCCAAGCGTAGACATGAAAAGTCGTGATGCAGATAGTCCAGACCACAGACCTTCCGGTCAGTAAATTCGTGCTCTAACCACTGAGCCATCTCGTCCTCTAGAAACATGGTGTTCTTTAACAGCGGGCCAGCCGCCTGCTCAAATTGATCAAATTGCCGTCAGTTACCAATGGCGTGGACCAGTAAACCACTGCCGCTCCTGTTGGTGGCCTAGATATTGTTGTTACCTAGACATTTCCAAAGCTAAGAAGGATTTGATAAGAATCTGTTACTACTTTGGTCGGCAAGAAGAGCAAGTATTACGATGCTGGCGGGATATGAACACCCAAGTTGGACGACTGAGACCCTGAGAAGGTGGGAGATTCGGAGTCGACACTCCTCGTATGGATAAGGGAAAGTGACTTCTTCAGCTGTATTGAACACCGCTTGTTCCTGACTAACATGAAATGTCATCAAAAACACTCACATCTGACCGCCGGTTACCGGTGAAGAGCCTCAACTAAAGATCATCGTGTTATGGGGCACGAAACTGGACTCATCACCATCGACAGCATGACATCAGTGTTCAACACCGGTGCTTCACTGCCGTACTGGACTCCAATCATACCATTGTGCGCGCCCGGTTATCAATCAGCTTTTTCCAAGTCGACGCACGCTGAAGTAAATCAGTTCCGTCCATCAAATTCGACGAGTTTCGGCAGCTCAACAATATCGACCCGATCAGTCTAAGAGACTACTGAAAACGCGCAGTCACGTTGATGACGAAGATTAATTGGGGAATGGATGAAAGTGAGTGGAAGAAGCTGAATTCTCAGCTTTTAGCACCGTTTATCCAAGCTATCCAACTCGACTCGATTTCGTCAGGATCAAGATATCTTGTTGCTGCCAGAAAAGCGGCCACCAGCTAGCGACCAGAATAGAGCGCACGGAGGAGCACGGTGGATAGCGACAGCCATCTAACCAACACAGTGGACCAGACCGTCAAGCATTGTGCATCATCATGCCATCCAGAAGACACTTGTTATCATGCGACAGAGTTCCAGCGGGCCTCTTCAGCCTTGTTGCAAGCAGCTGACCTTGCTCCCGGATTCGTGAGGGGCTCATAGGGAGTTCCGATCAAATAGGTGGAACTAAAGTTCCCCTAGATCGTAATGCGACAGCACTTAATTTCGGGGTATTGATCGCAGACTGGTCATCCTTGTCCGCGAGTAGATGAATTCGATGGGCAGCCTAACTTTTTATCTGATAAAGGGCGAACTAATGGGGTACGGAGAAGTAGCACTATCGACGATGCAGCGAGCAGACTGGCTGTGAAGTGGTAAACACCACCTGTGCGACCACGGGTGGAAACAAGCGCAAAAAATGTATATCCTGAGAGATCCTCCGCGTTTTGATTGACTTCGGGGGTAAGCCAAGTTTCCGTGGTCGCGTGAGATGCAAAGAGCAACGGGGCACAATACCTGTTAATTCAGCGAACTTAGGGGATATACTGGTACGGTTGGTGTAGATGAACATCAAGGACATTTTATTGGTTAGGTAGAAGAGACAAGTTGAGTCTCAAGGAGGAGTAACACAAGCGAGAAGTTCGGGAGAAATTCTAGTGGGAATTTCCGGTTGGAAGAGCGTGATTTGAGGTTGAGAGATGGTAGTCTGGGCAGGATTAAAGGAAATGAGTGGAGACCGGAGCCGTTGGGTCTAACGGTCCACCTATGGAAGACAGAAAGTTATGTGGCCCGCGTTGGAGCAAAGCAGCAATCCCTGATGTCAGTCATACATGACTGGACATTGGGGGAGGGCGGGGAGTATATGGGTGTTTGAGTGGCTTTCTGTCAAATCAGACAGCGTCGCTATACGCGGTCTGCTTGCGCATTTTTCGAACCTGAGTGTGCAATTTGATCAGATGTTCCGAACCGCTGTAGGTCAATAATAATAATAATAATAATCGTTCAGCTGTAACACCCTTCCAGTGCTTAGCTGCCATGCCACTCAAAGGAAGCACGATGGCTGGGATACTGCCAGGTTGCCCAAGCCTAGACAGGGGAAGTCGAGAGGCAGAGGTCGGGTTCGAACCTAGGGCCTTCCGGTCAGTTAATTCGCGCTCTGACGACTGATCCATCTCGCCCCCATTTTGCTGTAGGTTGGTGGGCAATGGAAACAGGCTGTCTAGTACCGGCCGTGGTTGCCGCAAAGGGATTCTGGAGTGAAATAAATCCCGACAATTCAAGGCAACGGTGAAGAACCTGCCCCACGGTAGTGGAGCAGGTATAAAGAACTGGTCAAACAAACTGGTGCTGAATTTGGGGGATCCCTCTGCGTGAATAGGAGACCGGCTGTCTTCAGAGACGGGAGAGAAGTATCAAGACCAAAGGCTATGTATTAGTGCATATACACCGTCTAAAATTGTAGGGAACGTCGCGAACACAGGGTACGAGGAGGATGCCGTATCAAAATGAGAGAACCAGGTCATGTGGACCGATAGTACCTGACACCGGCATAGCAGCCATACGGCGAGGCTGCAAAACAGTGTCTAACACCATGGAATAGGAAGAGTAGAGCCCAACTGACAGGGGGTTCGTCTTTGTCGCATTCACTCGAATCATATAACTAGCCTCCTGGCAAACAAAGCTCAGCGCTCTGAACACTTCGACGCTCACCCGGCTTCACCTATTGCAGGAGAAAAAGTCCAAGAGTAATCCTACTTCACCCAATGCACCGCACTCATGCTAGTCCAGATGCCCAACAGAACCAGGACAGCACAATGATTGGCCAAGCATCAGCAGGCTCATACGACGTAGTGCACCATGTTTTCGGAAATCAGAATAAGATGTTTCAGCACGGCTCCCATGTCAGACACAATAAACCTTCTACACCATGTTGGTCTTGTGGTGACTGGCATTACGTTCGTTTTTGCCCGTTCAGGAAACACAAATGCCAGACGTGTCGACGTACTGGTCATACGGAAGGATATTGTTTCCCACAGAGAGCAAAGCCGACTGACCACCGAAAGGGCGCACCTAAAGCGGCTCCTACATCACAACGGAAGCGATGTCGATTGAATTCTGTTTTCATATCATTCAAAGTGGATTTCGCATCCCGCGGAAAATTTATCACACTTTCCGTGAATAATCATCCTATCCGTCTTCAGCTCGACACAGCCTCAGACATCACACTGATTTCACGTTCCACTTGGAATGCAATTGGGAAGCCATTATTTTCTACTACCAACCATTGTGCACAATCTGCTTCCGGCAACAACATATCGCTTACTGGTGAACTCACTTGTGATGTGTCTTTCAACAATGTACGATTTAAAGGCATTTGTTACCTCACAGATTGTCCGGATCTGAATTTGCTTGGTCTTGATTGGATAGATCAGTTAAATCGTTTTTGTCCCTCTACAGTCTGCATGTGACAGCGTGCATCTCACACATACAAGCATTTCCGAACAACTCACACGCACAATCCAGTCAAAATTTTCTAATGTTTTTCAAGATGGTCTTGAACATTGTTCCAAAGCCCAAGCCAAATAGTAAACCTGTCTTCAGACCAAAATGCCCTGCACCTTATGCGGCTCTTGCATCTGTGGACGCCAAACTCGATCGTCTCCAGACTTCAGGTGTTATCCAGTCTGTCAACTACTCTTCTTGGGCAGCTCCCATTGTTGTGGTCAAGAAGACGAATGGGAAGATCAGGATTTGTGCTGATTATTCCACAGGATTGAATGCTGCACTTGATTCACATCAGTATCCTCTCCCAGTTCCAGAATACCTGTTTACCAAACTCAAAGGAGGCACTTGCTTTGCTAAACTCGATTTGGCTGATGCCTATTTACAAATCGAAGTTGCAAATAACTCCAAGGATTTTCTAGCCATTAACACGCACGTTGGTCTTTTCCAGTTCAATCGTCTCCCTTTTGGAGTAAAAACGGCGCCAGACATATTCCAACAGATCATGGACGTTATGCTTAATGGATTAACAGGCGTCGTGGCGTACTTGGACGATATCATTGTGGCAGCCTGTGATCAGGAAGAACTCCTTCATCGCTCAACCTCAGTACTTGATCGAATCCAGGAATACGGCTTTCGTCCCCGAGCAGAAAAATGTGCATTCTTTCTTACGTCTATCAAATATTTGGGTTTCATTTTCGATAAATTTGGCCGTCATCCTGACCCGGACAACATTGATGCAATTCAGAGAATGCCACCACCGACAGATGTGCCTTCACTGTGAACTTTCCTCGGGTTGGTGAGCCATTACAGTGCTCTTCTACCAGATATGCACCGTGTTCGTGGTCCCCTCAGCCATCTCCTAAAATAGGATGTTCCGTGGAATTGGTCATCTCAATGTCAATCAGCTTTCGACACAGTTAAATCACTTCTATCATCAGACCTGCTGCTTACACATTACAACCCCTCTATGGATATCATTCTGGCGTCAGAAGCATCCAACCATGGAGTCGGAGCAGTCATTTCCCACAGATTTCCTGATGGATCTGAAAAAGCCATCGCCCATGCAGCCCGATCTTTAACACCAGCCGAACGCAATTACGGTCAAATAGAAAAAGAAGCATTCGCAATCGTATTTGCCGTCAAGAAATTCCACAAAATGATTTACAGTCGCCATTTCACAATCCTCACCGATCACAAGCCGCTTGTCAGCATTTTCGGTTCGAAGAAAGGCGTTCCAGTATACACGGCAAATCGTCTCCAGCGCTGGGCGACCATTCTCCTTGGCTATGATTTTTCAATCAAATACCAGTCTATGGGATACCATTGGCCAGGTAGACGCCTTATCAAGACTGATGGACTCACAAAGACAGCCGGCAGAAGATACGGTTGTGGCTTCCATTTCTGTCGAGCCGGAAGTTTGCACCGTATTCGCCGCATCCACTCGAGCCCTTCCAGTTACTTCAACAATGATCCGGGACGAAACCAGATGTGACCCCGTGCTCCAACAAGTATTACACTATCACCGAACACGCTGGCCATCGTCAGTGACACGAGACATTCAGTCCTTATTCCATAGACGGCTAAGGACTATCGCAGCGACGGAGAGAAATGGACTCATGGTTACATCAAGCGCCGCGTGGGTAACGTCATATACGAAGCTGACGTACAGTCTGCCACATGGGTCCGTCACGCGAATCAACTTCGCCCTGGACATGCTGCACCGGGTACATCGGATAACTCAATTCCTCTGAACATATTGTTGAATACTTTTGAGTTACCATCCACATATGTGCCCCCTGTGCACACAGACAACCCCCAGTCAAATCCATACGCACACCAAGACGGTGATCCAGTCGTACCCCAAAACCATTCACACCAATGCAGGTGATTCCACACCTGAAAACCTACGCACATTTTGAAAAGGGAAGTGTTAGGACGGTCATGTCCTAACGAGCAATTCTACCCTTTGTAATATTTCACTGAGGTTTCATTTCCTCTCTGTTGTAGCCAGCTGAGCCGCAGCGCTCTTTCTTCCATTGGTTCATCTGCAGTATAGACGATCTTCATCTGGTGTCCTTTGTTTTCTTCCTTGAAGTTTTCCCACTCAAGTAATTAGACCATCAAAGTGATAGAACAAATTCCATCAAGCTCCTAAATCACCCAGTTAGCTCACAAACATAACATTTCGTTCAGCTGTAACATGTTTTGGTGCATGGCTGCCGTGCCGCCCGAAGGAAGCAAGAGGGCTGAGATACTGTCAGTTTGCTCAAGCCAAGACAGCAGCAGAGGTTGGGTTCGAGGCACGAACTTTCGTTCGGTACGTTCGCGCCTCAACAGCTGAGCCATCCCGAGCTCCGGACGTTTGACTCTAACTGATGGGAAGTTGGTTGAAATTAAAAGACTGTTACCGGCGCAGATGACCAAATGTTTCAAACCGCCCTATAGAGCACAGGATTTCGTCAATACCAAGGAAAAGCAAAATGGATGTTGTAGCGGATCAAAATAGGACCGTTATCCAAATATACCTCGATGCAAATCCGGTTGGAAATGCATCCAGTTATGACACATACAATCCACTGCAACTTAAATGAGACTACCACACGGTTGCTATTCGAAAGATACGCGTGGCAAATGGTATCGAATCCCTCGCATACCGTTGAGCGTTCCTTGATTCCGACAGGCCATCTAAGACCAAAACAGCAAGAAGAGGATAGCGCATTACTCAGATATGATTGAGGTAATCGGTTATCACTACATGACACTCCAAGACAGTGGAAAAACCGCCTGAAAGTGGGGCAAGCAGGATAGGTCGTGGGGTTGTGGTATACCTCTGAAGAACCAATTCCCGAGGATTACAGCATGGTTACAGTTGTGAGAATGTGTTCGTAAATGGCTTTCTGCCCGTGGTGATGGGCCTTTGTGAGAGTAGGAAGTGTCAGAGGTAACAGTGTCTGACTGAGGCAGTTTGAGCACGTGCAGCTTTCTTGAAGATGCGCCGGTCGCAACGGCGATCTCGTCTATCGGGAGGGTTTTCAAGACGTTTTCCATAACAGATACGCGATGGGTTAGGCTAGTTATTGTATCTGTCAGACCGATGACTGAAATAACCTTTAGACCTCAGGTCCTCTCAATCTGGTCCTCCCGAGCTAGCGCTTTCAGCAGGACAACTACCAAAGATGGACTGGGCAAAAACAAGGCAAAAAGCCACGGACAGCAATTCACAGTTAAAGTGCGTGTAAAGGTACCGGTAGAAATTCGCACGCGTTCTGCACGCGAAGTTGCAAATCGGCGTCCAGCGGATACCGGACACGATGGTTTGCCGAATCCATACTTTCGACAAATCAGAGCTCGCCTTGATGTTTGACCGAACAGCCACCCGCCTTTTGGCCAATCATGTAAGAGCAGCAACGTCCGTCACCCATCCCCGAATGGTAGATTGGACGGAGGATTCTGTTAATCACTAGAAGCAAACCGAAATCGATTTCACCCTAAATATGGGGTTTTCGAGTTGGAGAATTTGCCGGTGAATTAGTCTGGTCGGACTACATGTTTCAGTCATAGGGCCGAAACTTACCCAGCATATGCAATTTTCTCCAAAACAGTTGCGTGTCGAAGGCGAAGTTTGGCGTTAAAATGTTGCAATCCGCTGTACTTATGCTCAGACCAAAAACCAACCTAATCTGCCTTACTTTTGTTGGAACTTGTTTTAATTATTCCCTATTCGTAGTTTATTGACGCGCGCCCAATTTTACGGTTACAGTGCTGTGATGAACATGATTGATGCTCTATTCATTGCTCTATTCATCATCCTCTTGTTTTACTATTCTAAGTGCTGTAAACACACATCAATTCGAATACATACGTGCTACTTGTTACGCTGTGCGGAATTCTGCATTTCTAGTTCGTCTGGTTATACCGATATACGCGCTCAACTCAACTATCACAAGTGCCGACTCGGCAAATTTTGGGTTTGACTTCAGATGTTTGCTGCGAAATTAGCCGCTGTCCGTTTCTCACACTTCAGGGCATTTGAGGAGGCGTCAAATGGATGCATGAGGGATATCTGTGGTGTTTGTGCCCGCGGCAGGTGAAAGGGCACAGACGCTGTTTTGCGTTACAAGTTGGTGTACTACAAATGCAGCTGGAAACCTCAGAATCCAAGCAAAATTTGAGGACTCAGAAGGGGCCAGTAGGTTGAGCGCATTGGCTGACGAGAAACAGTACATTAGGCCCCGGTTGCCAGTACGGTTCTGTCTAAGGAGGCACGGAAACCTTCCAGCTATTACTTCTTATCGTCCTCAACGTGATCATAAGTGACTTAGCTTTTGTGCGACACACTTCCTGTAAACGGATGGTTAACAGAGGGGGGGTTAAGCACTTGCAGGATTCTGCTGAATCATGGAAAACAGTCATGTGAATTTGGGGAGTTTGCAGGCGATGGATTCGGCAAGATTCGTTCAACTCAGGACATCTACAACTATCGCCGAAAGAGTTGACATGTTCTGTTGAGTAAGTGATGGTTAGTTGGGCTTTATTGTGGCAGATTATTTACCCTCTCTCCCGGCGAAGCTTTGCGAGTCGGGACGTGTGCTTGTGTTGCATTTGGGGGAAAAGCGATTCAGTCACATACTTCGCCAGACGCCAGCAGATGGGAACGCTGTTCCGATGATTCCCGGGTGTAGTAAATGTCGATGGCACGCACGCGACTAACCGACTTAGGTGAGCCATTTTAAAGCTATTATTGTGTCCCCTAGGTGCAAGCTGTACACGTTCCTGGTCACAGATGCCATGAGTGCCGGGCGCTTGGTCACGTATGATCTTGCTCCTATGCGTAAGCTGTTTAGCTGGTTCAGTGAGATTATGGTCGGACGTTATCCGGTGAAGACGTTCGTTATGGAAAAATTAACAACACAAATTCGCGGATTCACGGATTCACGGATTGATACACAGGATTGCGGCTTTGCCCAATTTTCCCGGGTCGTTTTTGTTCTTGTCGTTCAGCGGTTGTCGTTCACCTGAAAGGCACAAGCGAAAAAGGGGTGTAGCACTGCTCTTTATGCTCTCAGCGTGGGGCAGTATGTTTGCCAACACGAGGACTAGCATAAAAAAGTGTATAATAGTGCTTTGAACTGGGTTCTAGAAGCAGCGTGAACAACCGTCGGAGGAAGGTTATTCCACGCAACTACTGCACGAAATGAGAAAAATTTTTGCCTCATAAAAACCTTCGCTGTGAGCAAAAAAATCTTCTTACCATGTCTCCGCCGTGTGTTTGCTGGCTGAACGGTGAAAAACCTGTTGGCCAAACCTTGTTCGAACAGGGCATAAGTAAGAATTAGGTCACCTCGGAGGCGGCGATACTCGAGAGGAAAGAGGTCAAGCGCCGTGAGACGCATTTCGTAGTCCATGGATTTAAGGCCCGCAACCATTTTCGTAGCAGCTCCCTGGACACGCTCAGTGAGGGTTACGTCCTTCGTGCGTCCTGAGTAGATGGCTTTGTTAGCATATTCAAGAAGCGGCTTGGCGTAAGTACCATAGAGTATCTGGAAGTAATACGGGAGAAGGTGCGCCAAATCATCCATAGAGTGGCGAATGCCTTTTGGGCCGATTTCTCATGGTGCAGTGAGAAGGACACATTTGAAGAGAGCCAGATACACAAACCCTTTTTGGTATCTATCTTCGTGATGTCTTCTGGTCCGTTCTCACCATGCACGACATAGGCGTTCGCTGAGTCTCTCCAAATGACATATGGACGCACTTTTCGTCATTCAGAGGAAGGTGCTAGTCCAACGACCACTGTTTTGCAGCGTCTACATCCATTTGGAGGGCACTGGCATTGGTACTCCAGGATTTCAAGTCGTCCGCAAAAAGTAGACATGGACTTGAAAGAACGTCTGGAAGGTCGTTGACGTATATCAGCAACAGCAGTGGTCCCAGAACGGAGCCTTG
>SJOL01006461.1:516864-586823 GCA_004794785.1 Opisthorchis felineus | reverse complement strand
TGCAAACAGCCGACGCATATTCCACCGTATGGCTCGCCTAGACAATGCCGCGAAGTAGGCTTCGTTTTTACCACGTTACTGGCACACCGGTTGCACCGCGACCGGCAACTACTGCGCTGCACGGGCCCATGATTCTTTCCTTATCTGTTGGCTCACCAGCTGAATATCACCGGGAAGTGGGTTGTCCACGCACAGTCCATGATTTTGCACTTTGGCGGTGTGACGAACAGCCGTCTTGATAAGGCCAAGGGTCGTTTGAAAAAGCAGGCACGCCCTCAGACGGCCCCTGTCATGCCATACAGAAGGTATCCCGGCATGCTGAGTGGCTCATGAGGGAATACGAGGCTGATCTTTAGACACAAACCCCGAATTTCTCTGAAATCGTGGTTTGAACAAGGAAATCTTTAATTTAAAGTTTTAGCATTTTATGGTATTTACTCGAACCCTGAAAATCTCCCCATGCGGCCGCAGTTTTGTTGGACATTGTTAAAACGTACCCGAGGCCCAACATGGAAGAAAAATTCATATTTTAATAGTTTCCAATGGCTTCGCATGGTGTCTCCTTGAAGACGGTGGGAAATTTTGAGAAGAGCTGGTTTCTTCACATGTTTTCTTCTGTAGTGGATTTTGAAATAACCTAAAGGCTATATGAACAATGGATACGCCCTCTGTGTCGGCGCAAAGTCAAAATGGAGCAGCCACTCGCGACCTTTATAAGAAAAAGTTTTCTATAGTTGCGGCAGGCATCCCGCCAAACAAAGCCAACAAGACTGTCACAGCTAGTAAGCCATTGTCCTTCTTTATGATGGTCAGCACTCGCTATAGCGTGTTCGCTGCAAGGTTTTATCTTCACCACTATACTGACCCCTTGATAGGGCAGTGGGTTCATGGGCGGAACAAGCGGACAGCACAAGTGGGTGGCCAGTGCTCCTGAGTTTTGGCACAAATTCAACGGGTTGGGACGGTCTTGTGGACGCGTATAATACGCTCTGTCGGGACTTATTGGGGATATGAACTACAGGCAAGCTATCAGACTGGACATGGCAGTCGCGGTACCGTCATCGCGACGTCGTACTTGGGTTCGTGGACAGCCCCGTACATGAACACCCGCGAGAGTCAGCTGGGTTTGTCATGGTAGTTAGGATTGCCCAGGGAATCGTGACAAATTAGGACCAGCATAGATCAATTATATTCTTAGGTCCATCGAGGGCTCACGGTGGTTCATTGCTGTCATTCAAACAAGGCAATAAGACCGCCGTGTCTACATTGGGGACCCAAGTCAGGAAAGACTGTCAAAATTTCTGCTAGAGAGCACTATGGTATGAGTGAGACTTCGGCTCAAAATAGCTGGCAGCCAAAAGTGGTTACAATTTCTATCTGCCGGAGTGAGGCGACACCGCCCGATTTCGAAAACTGTAATCGCTATTCAAGTCGATGCAAACGGGTGCGTGCCTTTGTGACTATGATGCACATGCACTAGCGAATTGTGCGCAACCAACATAGTTTGGAGCGTGCAATGAGAAGAGACCAGGGAAAAACGTGGGATGCCCGGTCAGGTTGAGTGTTCTTACGGTGAGCTCACCTCAGAACTGCGTAGTTACAGCCTAAAGAAAAGCGTGGAGCCTTTGCAAAGTGAGGTACCTTTGACTTGCCATACCGCGTGTGTTTAGTGAGTCTGTGTTTTTGGAGGAACGCAACAAAGTCATCCAGTCCTTTGGTATATATATCTCTGAATCACAAGGGGCGTGTCTATCAGGCTACGGTGTAGGCTATTTTGTTGTGTGGCTGTTGGACTTCGCCTGTTCGAGCAGCGGAACTGACACATCCTTAGGTGTTCGACAACTGTTTCGGAGCCACAGCTTGTGTAGTTTGGTGCCGGTGAATTTGTAACGAGGCAATTATAAAGCGAGTTGTCTGTTGTACAACGGGCATTAAATTGAATAATGTGTCCAGCACCAGAAGTTGCGTTGGTTGCGCCATGTATTCTGTGTATGGAAACACCGTTTGCCGAAGAGAGTGTTGTTGTCCGTGCCCGATTCAGAGTTGCGGAAGCAGAGAGGTGGCCAACCCTTGAGCTGACGGAGAGGTGTGAAATATATTACGAAACGTTTCGGTGCTGTGCTACTCGTCTTCGAGGATGAGAACGGCGAGATACCTAATGCACCTGTTTGGGGAGGCTGCAAGTTATGGTAGCCAGTTGATGTCAGTGGCGTCCTTGCTGTCAGTTTTATCCAGAGTGCCTGAATGAGTGCCCGTAGGTGGAGTTTGGTGAGGCCGAAACCTTCATGACGGACATGAAATAGAGCCTCGGGATAACGTAAAATAGCGAGCAACTCCCAAAATGTTATGTGTCTGAGATGTGGAAGCTTTTTTATATATAACCGCATGCTGAAGATCACAAAAATGTCGGTACACAAACGCAATCACGTTAGCTGATCTGTTTTCCAATATGGATAACTCGGTTGGTGGGAACGCTATTGCGGTTGTGTATGAGCTGATTACAAGTTGGGATGACGACGACGGAGCGCTCGATTTTATTGAGCTATATGGTATCGTTATCGTTATTGAGAAGCAGAAGTGAAGTGAAGTTGTGATATAGTGTGTTGAATAAGGATATTTGACACCAAGGGCCCACCCACTCACTATTTCTCCACCACGGCTGCATCCATGGGTGCACGTTTGTAGACACCTGCGGTCCTTGGAGCCTAGAGCTCATGTCTATACCACTTGGTCTTATGATTGACCAGCGTACCTCCATCTTTTGCTGCGTCCACTATTACATATGGTCGCTGAATCCCGCTATCGAATCACCGGTGTACACACGGCTCGCTCATTATCACCAATGGGCCAAATTGAGCAAGTAGTAAGCTTACATTTTTAGCAGTAAAACTCCGGCTTCGGCGTGAAAATCAATCAAGAGTTGTGGGCGACGGGATTTTTTAAGCCACTATAATTTTGCTTGTGTTTTCAATGATACTGCGGAAGATGTACGCGAGTTGTAATTGATTACACATTTTTCCTTTCAGAACCCCTATCGCGTGAAAGCGGCCTCCTGGAAACAAGAACTGGATTGTCTGCACATTACGCTTATACCGATGAAACCAATAAATAGAAGCGTAATCCACAGTCACGATAAGTGGCCAAGGTAGGCGACATCAAGTAGAGTTGTGTATGACAGGCCGTCGTTGGCCGTTAGATTAGGCTATCATGCGTAGCCGATGCCTCATGTTCGTCGGCACGCATAAATCCTGGCCTGTTGTTTGCCATAAATAGCAAAGATAAGCGACTATGCGTACAGTTATGAGTGTTACGGGCCGTTGTTGGCCATCGGATTGAACTACCGTGCATAGCCGAGGCCTCCTAATCAGCGTCACACAGACAATGGCCTAGCAACTACGGTAAGTAGACGAGGTGAGTGATAACGGCTGCCGTTATCCGGCAAAGGATGCACTTAGCTGCCATCATTATATTTGCACCTTATGACGTGTTCAACCTATGGAGCGCCATATTCTCGATAATCTGCCTGCATTTATCTCGTGACGTTGTATTATCCTCAGGCTCGTTATGCACATCTGGGAAAGGAGATCAGACACAGAGATAGCCCTAGCATCGTCGCTGCACAATTCACGCAGTTGTCTAACACCGTTACAATCAATGGAAGGCGAGCTCCATAGGAACGTGGGTTGTGCCGAAGGTCGTTGAACAAACCCATCTCAGTTGCTGAATATGAGGAGATGTTATCTCATTCTCAAAGACCACCAAAGAACGCAAGAATATGCTAAAGTGCAATTTCGAGATTCATCTCTCGTAAACCGGTAACAAAATACGGATCGGTGATGGTCAGTGACCTTGAAATTTCGTTCACTTAAAGAAAATTCTATAAGCAACGTATCATCAAAAGGTGCAAACGGATTAGTCTCACTCTCAGTAAAATTCACATATTCGAAAACCCTAGAGTTTCGGCAAGAACAATTTGGGTATGCTCCCAGTGGGTGGCAAATACGAGACGCAAATGTCGTAACATTTTGACCGGACGGAAATCCTGGAGAGCAACAGTTACGTTCTAAACGATACCAGCTGAATGACCACGTATGCAACTCCCCTCGTGTTGAGACAATCGGGGCTAATACATCGGAGGCTGCACCATCATGGTGTTGGAACTAACAAGTTGAGGTAAATCTACGTCAAGTAATTAGCGCCTCCTGGTGCAAACCAGCAAATGCTCCCAGACAATTGAAACTGCTGGTAATTGCACCTGTCCCTTCCACAAGTCTATGTGGCTTGCTTGTACCCATTTATTCTCGGTATTCTGGGCCTAGGCCGCTCCAAGTTGTTAGGAGCATTATTCATAGTTCAATATGACCGGTTGGATGACGCCAACTCTGTTGCTTCAGCAGATCTGATGTTCTGGTTCCCCATTTTCCACTGTTTACACCTTTCTTGTCATGTGTCAGGCAGGAAGCTTCTTGTTTTGCCATCCCTCGTTTTGTTTTTGCCCAAGAACTTCAAATCACAAAGATCTGATCTTGCTCGATATTCTCTCCAAAAAGGCATGGTAACTGTGCTTCCCTGCCCTACCGGTTAAGTGGTGACCACGCCTACATCGGATAATGCCCACCGCCTATGATGCTGTCCCTTTTCCCAAAACCCCATTGTACCCACAATCCCCGCCAGTCATGCTTATATTCTGACTGTACCCTTAAGATCATGCCTGATGGCCTGCCACCCACAAATTTTGAATAATCAATATTGTTATTGTTTTCTGAGGTGGTTGTCTGATTATAAACTGCCGGAGCAAGGACTACCCATTACCCCTGTTCCCAAGCCACCACCATCACCCTTCGAAGGCCTGCCTAAATGACTCAACCGGGTGACAGATAAAATTCAGCTGCTGTGACCTAGGAAAGCCACAAGCATTATTGGGCAGAGAATTGTTCAGAGACAAATACCCCTGCGCCGATGCCCAGCATCTGTGACGGACGACCTGCTGCCGGTGGTGGAGGATAGTAGGCCTCAGTCTGGATGGTGGCCGCAGGACACTGAATATAGTTTTTTGGACTTTGTGACCTGCCAGCTAGTCGCACTGACCACTGACGTCCAGGGGATCGCTTATCATGCCACACAGACTGTTGTGATAATGAACCTCTTCCACTGTGCGGTGAGGATCTTCATGCTTGTCCCCAAGATGAGTGCTTATATGACTCATTATTGTTTCCGTCTAGCCACCGGCCCTTCTTGAAAGCGCACAGGTTTGGTCGCCAAACGTTCCAAGACGAAACCTTGCCATGGTGTTGATGTGGACCAATGCGCAGAATCCAAGCAAGGTGTGCCACGGAATTTTGTGGGCATGCACGTTTTCGGCTCCATTGAGGAGCGGATCGAGAGCCGAGAGTCTACAGTACACTAGTAGTACCAATGTGTTAGGGCTCCGGTTTGCGAAAAGAGACGATGATGACTTCTTCGGAAGCATGAAAAATGGGAACGCTCGCCAGCCCTCCTGAAGGCCATCTACCCGACTGCTGCTGCAAACTTGACGTGGTAGTCAAGCTGCACGATTTTATTGGCGAGGTAAACCACAGCCTTTTATCTAGGCAGGCGATGGGTGCATTCAGTTCTAGATTCCATTTGAATTTGAATGCCGGTTTCTTCGTCCCTTGCTGAGGCATCATGCGCTTATGATATGTCTTGCATCTCTAAATGCTGGACACTCAGATGGCACCGACAAAAAATATGAGGCAATACGAATTGGCACTGGAAGACGACACCAGTTAATCAAGGTTCTGCGAAACTTTCGCCGCTGGAGCGCTCGCTCTTTAGAGTAAGTACTACAATCAGTTTATCACCAGTCACTCATCTCATGGTGACATGTGGATAAACTAACTAATATATTCTGCTCATTTCAGAACTTCAATGAGTCACTGAACACTACGCAACTATAATCGGTACCCTCCCTACCAGGATCATTTAGTCACCAAAACACCTGATAAAATTCAAATTCCCACCTCGTCCAAAATGGACCAGTAAATTTCCCAGTTGAGATGGCTGGGTGCGTGTTAGCCGAGCTGTCCTCTGTGGTCGACGTATATTGCATCTAGCCAGTTCATCAGACATAGTGGACCACCAACCGCATGTTAGCCACGTGCGTAAACTAGGCCGTTCAGCCAACCGCTATGATCGGCGTAGATTGAATTCATCAGCTGACTAGACGCCATGGGCATATGCCTGTACGTTAGTCGTGCACGGCTGCAATGTTGCTGTAATGTGTAAGCAACGACAGCCTCGTTGAACAAATTCAACAAGGAGTTGCAGAATTTCACTTGATTTCTGGTGTGGTTCGCTGTTTGGCGTTATAATTATCAGCTCACGGCGAACATATCTGGTCTCAAATTATCTGGTAATCCCCAGGGGTCGGCTACGGAAAGCCAGTTATATTTCGCCAATTGTGGTGGCTATATATAATAGGCATATGTACCTACAGGCCATATATAATTCATGACAAGGTTTGCACATTTTATCTATGTAATGAAATACTGTGAATATAATTTATATTCTGCAAGCCTTCAAAAGCCGGACGAGCTATCAGAAGACAACGAGTGTTTCCATCACGAGGATCACTTAGAGTTATACATTTTGAGGTGCCAGGACACAGCAGAACCCTGCAAGTGCCCAACTTCCCCTCTGTTACCCACCGGTTTATAGGAAGTCTGTCGTACCAAAACTAAGTCACCTTATGATCATGTTGAGGATGATAAGAAGTGACCGCTGGATGGTTTCCATGCCTCCTTAGACAGAGCCGTACCGGCAACCGGGGCCTCACGTACTGTTTGTCGTCCTCGAATTTCGCTTGGTTTCTGGGGTTTCTAGCTGTACACCAACTCGTAACGCAAAACAGCGTCGGTGCCCTTTCACCTGCCGCGGGCACAAACACCACAGATATCCCTCATGCATCCATTTGACGCCTCCTCAAATGCCCTGAAGTGTGAGAAACGGACAGCGGCTAATTTCGCAGCAAACATCTGAAGTCAAACCCAAAATTTGCCGAGTCGGCACTTGTGATAGTTGAGTTGAGCGCGTATATCGGTATAACCAGACGAACTAGAAATGCAGAATTCCGCACAGCGTAACAAGTAGCACGTATGTATTCGAATTGATGTGTGTTTACAGCACTTAGAATAGTAAAACAAGAGGATGATGAATAGAGCAATGAATAGAGCATCAATCATGTTCATCACAGCACTGTAACCGTAAAATTGGGCGCGCGTCAATAAACTACGAATAGGGAATAATTAAAACAAGTTCCAACAAAAGTAAGGCAGATTAGGTTGGTTTTTGGTCTGAGCATAAGTACAGCGGATTGCAACATTTTAACGCCAAACTTCGCCTTCGACACGCAACTGTTTTGGAGAAAATTGCATATGCTGGGTAAGTTTCGGCCCTATGACTGAAACATGTAGTCCGACCAGACTAATTCACCGGCAAATTCTCCAACTCGAAAACCCCATATTTAGGGTGAAATCGATTTCGGTTTGCTTCTAGTGATTAACAGAATCCTCCGTCCAATCTACCATTCGGGGATGGGTGACGGACGTTGCTGCTCTTACATGATTGGCCAAAAGGCGGGTGGCTGTTCGGTCAAACATCAAGGCGAGCTCTGATTTGTCGAAAGTATGGATTCGGCAAACCATCGTGTCCGGTATCCGCTGGACGCCGATTTGCAACTTCGCGTGCAGAACGCGTGCGAATTTCTACCGGTACCTTTACACGCACTTTAACTGTGAATTGCTGTCCGTGGCTTTTTGCCTTGTTTTTGCCCAGTCCATCTTTGGTAGTTGTCCTGCTGAAAGCGCTAGCTCGGGAGGACCAGATTGAGAGGACCTGAGGTCTAAAGGTTATTTCAGTCATCGGTCTGACAGATACAATAACTAGCCTAACCCATCGCGTATCTGTTATGGAAAACGTCTTGAAAACCCTCCCGATAGACGAGATCGCCGTTGCGACCGGCGCATCTTCAAGAAAGCTGCACGTGCTCAAACTGCCTCAGTCAGACACTGTTACCTCTGACACTTCCTACTCTCACAAAGGCCCATCACCACGGGCAGAAAGCCATTTACGAACACATTCTCACAACTGTAACCATGCTGTAATCCTCGGGAATTGGTTCTTCAGAGGTATACCACAACCCCACGACCTATCCTGCTTGCCCCACTTTCAGGCGGTTTTTCCACTGTCTTGGAGTGTCATGTAGTGATAACCGATTACCTCAATCATATCTGAGTAATGCGCTATCCTCTTCTTGCTGTTTTGGTCTTAGATGGCCTGTCGGAATCAAGGAACGCTCAACGGTATGCGAGGGATTCGATACCATTTGCCACGCGTATCTTTCGAATAGCAACCGTGTGGTAGTCTCATTTAAGTTGCAGTGGATTGTATGTGTCATAACTGGATGCATTTCCAACCGGATTTGCATCGAGGTATATTTGGATAACGGTCCTATTTTGATCCGCTACAACATCCATTTTGCTTTTCCTTGGTATTGACGAAATCCTGTGCTCTATAGGGCGGTTTGAAACATTTGGTCATCTGCGCCGGTAACAGTCTTTTAATTTCAACCAACTTCCCATCAGTTAGAGTCAAACGTCCGGAGCTCGGGATGGCTCAGCTGTTGAGGCGCGAACGTACCGAACGAAAGTTCGTGCCTCGAACCCAACCTCTGCTGCTGTCTTGGCTTGAGCAAACTGACAGTATCTCAGCCCTCTTGCTTCCTTCGGGCGGCACGGCAGCCATGCACCAAAACATGTTACAGCTGAACGAAATGTTATGTTTGTGAGCTAACTGGGTGATTTAGGAGCTTGATGGAATTTGTTCTATCACTTTGATGGTCTAATTACTTGAGTGGGAAAACTTCAAGGAAGAAAACAAAGGACACCAGATGAAGATCGTCTATACTGCAGATGAACCAATGGAAGAAAGAGCGCTGCGGCTCAGCTGGCTACAACAGAGAGGAAATGAAACCTCAGTGAAATATTACAAAGGGTAGAATTGCTCGTTAGGACATGACCGTCCTAACACTTCCCTTTTCAAAATGTGCGTAGGTTTTCAGGTGTGGAATCACCTGCATTGGTGTGAATGGTTTTGGGGTACGACTGGATCACCGTCTTGGTGTGCGTATGGATTTGACTGGGGGTTGTCTGTGTGCACAGGGGGCACATATGTGGATGGTAACTCAAAAGTATTCAACAATATGTTCAGAGGAATTGAGTTATCCGATGTACCCGGTGCAGCATGTCCAGGGCGAAGTTGATTCGCGTGACGGACCCATGTGGCAGACTGTACGTCAGCTTCGTATATGACGTTACCCACGCGGCGCTTGATGTAACCATGAGTCCATTTCTCTCCGTCGCTGCGATAGTCCTTAGCCGTCTATGGAATAAGGACTGAATGTCTCGTGTCACTGACGATGGCCAGCGTGTTCGGTGATAGTGTAATACTTGTTGGAGCACGGGGTCACATCTGGTTTCGTCCCGGATCATTGTTGAAGTAACTGGAAGGGCTCGAGTGGATGCAGCGAATACGGTGCAAACTTCCGGCTCGACAGAAATGGAAGCCACAACCGTATCTTCTGCCGGCTGTCTTTGTGAGTCCATCAGTCTTGATAAGGCGTCTACCTGGCCAATGGTATCCCATAGACTGGTATTTGATTGAAAAATCATAGCCAAGGAGAATGGTCGCCCAGCGCTGGAGACGATTTGCCGTGTATACTGGAACGCCTTTCTTCGAACCGAAAATGCTGACAAGCGGCTTGTGATCGGTGAGGATTGTGAAATGGCGACTGTAAATCATTTTGTGGAATTTCTTGACGGCAAATACGATTGCGAATGCTTCTTTTTCTATTTGACCGTAATTGCGTTCGGCTGGTGTTAAAGATCGGGCTGCATGGGCGATGGCTTTTTCAGATCCATCAGGAAATCTGTGGGAAATGACTGCTCCGACTCCATGGTTGGATGCTTCTGACGCTAGAATGATATCCATAGAGGGGTTGTAATGTGTAAGCAGCAGGTCTGATGATAGAAGTGATTTAACTGTGTCGAAAGCTGATTGACATTGAGATGACCAATTCCACGGAACATCCTATTTTAGGAGATGGCTGAGGGGACCACGAACACGGTGCATATCTGGTAGAAGAGCACTGTAATGGCTCACCAACCCGAGGAAAGTTCACAGTGAAGGCACATCTGTCGGTGGTGGCATTCTCTGAATTGCATCAATGTTGTCCGGGTCAGGATGACGGCCAAATTTATCGAAAATGAAACCCAAATATTTGATAGACGTAAGAAAGAATGCACATTTTTCTGCTCGGGGACGAAAGCCGTATTCCTGGATTCGATCAAGTACTGAGGTTGAGCGATGAAGGAGTTCTTCCTGATCACAGGCTGCCACAATGATATCGTCCAAGTACGCCACGACGCCTGTTAATCCATTAAGCATAACGTCCATGATCTGTTGGAATATGTCTGGCGCCGTTTTTACTCCAAAAGGGAGACGATTGAACTGGAAAAGACCAACGTGCGTGTTAATGGCTAGAAAATCCTTGGAGTTATTTGCAACTTCGATTTGTAAATAGGCATCAGCCAAATCGAGTTTAGCAAAGCAAGTGCCTCCTTTGAGTTTGGTAAACAGGTATTCTGGAACTGGGAGAGGATACTGATGTGAATCAAGTGCAGCATTCAATCCTGTGGAATAATCAGCACAAATCCTGATCTTCCCATTCGTCTTCTTGACCACAACAATGGGAGCTGCCCAAGAAGAGTAGTTGACAGACTGGATAACACCTGAAGTCTGGAGACGATCGAGTTCGGCGTCCACAGATGCAAGAGCCGCATAAGGTGCAGGGCATTTTGGTCTGAAGACAGGTTTACTATTTGGCTTGGGCTTTGGAACAATGTTCAAGACCATCTTGAAAAACATTAGAAAATTTTGACTGGATTGTGCGTGTGAGTTGTTCGGAAATGCTTGTATGTGTGAGATGCACGCTGTCACATGCAGACTGTAGAGGGACAAAAACGATTTAACTGATCTATCCAATCAAGACCAAGCAAATTCAGATCCGGACAATCTGTGAGGTAACAAATGCCTTTAAATCGTACATTGTTGAAAGACACATCACAAGTGAGTTCACCAGTAAGCGATATGTTGTTGCCGGAAGCAGATTGTGCACAATGGTTGGTAGTAGAAAATAATGGCTTCCCAATTGCATTCCAAGTGGAACGTGAAATCAGTGTGATGTCTGAGGCTGTGTCGAGCCGAAGACGGGTAGGATGATTATTCACGGAAAGTGTGATAAATTTTCCGCGGGATGCGAAATCCACTTTGAATGATATGAAAACAGAATTCAATCGACATCGCTTCCGTTGTGATGTAGGAGCCGCTTTAGGTGCGCCCTTTCGGTGGTCAGTCGGCTTTGCTCTCTGTGGGAAACAATATCCTTCCGTATGACCAGTACGTCGACACGTCTGGCATTTGTGTTTCCTGAACGGGCAAAAACGAACGTAATGCCAGTCACCACAAGACCAACATGGTGTAGAAGGTTTATTGTGTCTGACATGGGAGCCGTGCTGAAACATCTTATTCTGATTTCCGAAAACATGGTGCACTATGTCGTATGAGCCTGCTGATGCTTGGCCAATCACTGTGCTGTCCTGGTTCTGTTGGATGAGGCGGTGACGTTCAGCACTGAGCTCCTCTAGGGTTATTTTTGGGTTTTGTTCAAGCGGGTGCAACAATCGTGTCTGACTTTTGGCATGACGAGAGGACTGGATGCCGGATATAAATATAAGGCATTTGAATTGATTTTCGTCCATATCGCTGAGCTTGAAACGCACGCATTCTCGATTGACATGTGTTGTAGAACCGACAAAGTCATCATCCTTCATGACCAATTTAAGGCATTGGTATCGGATGTTGAACAAGGACGTGTTGTCGCCAAAGATTCTCGTAAGGGTCTGCACAGTGCTGTCGAAGCTGAGATCACTGGGCTGTTTAGGAAGTATGTGATTCGTGTAACAGTTACGTCACGTGTGCCAAGTTTCACCAAGTAACACCCGTACCTTCCATGGGTCATCTTGCTTGGTACCTTTTGAACCAAGAGTCGAAAGTTCGATCTGCATCTGCGGTCAAAAGTAAATTCGGTGATCGAATTAGCAGTAGAGTCTGCAGATGAAACTGATGGTTGACAGTTGCTGCTTTCTGAAGCCTGAATACTCCGATTTTTGGTCAGCGCTTCTATGAGTTTCAGTTGCGCGTGCTCAAACTGCTTTTGCTGGTGTTCCAAAACCACCTGAAGTTGATCAGCTGAAATTGGCATCGTGGGTAACCCGTCGCCACTGTTGTGTCTGTGAGCTAACTGGGTGATTTAGGAGCTTGATGGAATTTATTCTATCACGTTGATAGTCTAATTACTTGAGTGGGAAAACTTCAAGGAAGAAGACAAAGGACACCAGATGAAGATCGGCTATATTGCAGATTAACCAATGGAAGAAAGATCGCTGCGGCTCAGCTGGCTACAACAGAGAGGAAATGAAACCTCAGTGAAATATTACAAAGGGTAGAATTGTTCGTTGGGACATGGCCGTCCTAATACGAAATATCTGAACTTCGTGGTGATCGGTCTGGAAGTAGGTGAAAAGGGTCTAGAACAGTTCAACATGGGTGGTGCCAGGATCGCGCCGTAAAAACGCAGGTTAATTCCCTCCGAAAGCTGTGAGCTGCTATGAGCATGCTTCAGAAAACCATGGTTAAATTGGACGCCTGAACACAGCTTTGGTAGAAGAAGTTTAACACGTAAATACCGAGTGTCACGGTTGTTCAGGTTTACAAGACACTTCCTTTGACCGACATTCGGCAGGTCTGTGGAAGCCATTCTAGCATAATCGTAGATTCGCCATTGGTTTTTGTGAACAATATTAGCCTGAGTGTAGGTATCGGAGCTACCGTTTCGGTAGCTCCACTTACAATAAGTTTGACATGGGCTTGTGTCAATGAAGCAGTAATTGCAGTGGTGAACAGTGCAGAGGCGAAGGATTTCGTGGACGGAATAAACCGTTTGTCCACCGCGGCCGATCTAGAAGCACGCTGGTAGTGGCCTTGTGTGTTAGTCTTATCCAGCTCAGCTAGCCTTCCTCATTGCAATCCCTGGGGGAACCAAACGAGCCAGAACCCAGTGAAAGGTATTCTTCAAACGCAACAAGACACTCGGCGCGAGCGTTCTTCACTCTGTATTTCTCAAAACTTGTGAATCCCTAGCTTGCTGTCTGACAACCCCACAACAGATTTAGAACCATAACAAAATACAGATGCAATGGAGCACTTAACTAATGATCCAAAAAATCAAAACGGGCGCAAGTGCGCCACGCGAAAATCATCGTGGTATTACCTTGTTAGCTGCGGCATCCAAGGTGTTCTGTCTCATTATTTTGCGAATGTTGATCAAAAGAGACATTAAAATCAGCTGGGTTTTGCCTTGGTCGAGGATGCATTGACCGTGTCCTTACTTTGAGGGAGGTTCTCGAACAGCACAACTTTCTGAAGACAGCTTTCAACTCCTTTAGCCGTCGGAAACTATGATGGCGCCCGGTGATCAAGGATGCCCCTTCTAAAAGCAAATACTCACAAGGTTTGCTGAAAACCCTTCGACAGCCCACGACCGGTTTCGCCCTTCTCGGAGTTTATCGGGTAGGCTCAGTCCCCAAGTTTCCGTCAACTTACTGTTCTACTGGAACCCAAATTGCACGAAGTTCGACAAATACACTTATTTGTACATCAACATTGTTTTCACGAGAGACTCACCTGAAATCCAGCTGAATCTCTGGTTTGTGATATTCTTCAACCCAGGCGGTGATTGTGCAACAAATGCATTCGAAGAATATTGTAAACGAGAGATTCAGCTGGGTTTCTGGTGAGTTTCCCATGAAAACCAGATTGGTAGGCAAATGAATGTATTTGTCGAATTTCACTTGTAAATCCTCCCTGTAAAATCGTTGCATTTCAACTCCTGTGTGTGTACGTGTATATAGAAAGCCTTCGCTTGAGTCCACCACATCTAGTGGTGTGAGACAAGGATGCTGTCTCGCCAGTCGCCTTCAAACTTTTTGTTTGCGTTCTGGTTGAAACTCTACCCGCCTCTGAAACTTTGGGGATCGAGATCCTTCAGGGGTGTTCGCTCAAAGACTTTGGACACGTGGGTGCTATTGCTATCCTAGTTTGAGGTTCTTTAGATATCAATTCATTTTAACTAACCCAAACTGTAATGTTTGGTGTTTGCTTCACGCTTGCGAAATGTAAATGACTGATAAGCTGACTAGCAGTTACACCGACAAATTCTGGAACGCATTCCAACACACTGTGCACAGTGTATGTTCTCTGGTTTGTGCTATATTGCAACACAAGGAATTGTGCACGACAGACCAAAAATAAGGTTTCAGTATGGTTGCATATGTTGAAGTGTTGGAACTATGGAGTGTGAATTGGCTGATGATCAGGTGGCATTTAATCCATACACCCGGCTTGGCAATTAGCTTGCAAACGTTCCATCCTACGATATCCCCATTTTGTGTTAACCAAATATTTGCATGTTAATCACTAAGCTCAGTGAATAGCTCAACTGCAACTTAATCACCAGCCATGTATAAATGCATGGACTTTGGCAAATGAAAGGGACACTGGAGTAAAGCCTGTGGACCCAATGTTTGAACAAACAGCGCTTCTCATTCTACCACTTTCCTGTTATCTGTTCCCACCGTTTGTTGCTGGACTTCTAACAGCCTACAAATAAATAATAATAATAATAATCGTTCAGCTGTAACACCCTTTCGGTGCCTAGCTGCTATGCCACCCAAAGGAAGCACGAGGGTTGGGATACTGCCAGGTTACCCAAGCTGAGACAGGGGAAGTTGGGATGCTTGTTGCCTGCACACTATTCCTTTTCAGGATGAATTTCCGAAACAGCGGTAATTGCTTGACGGCGCGGTGACCACCAACGAACCTGTCCTGAATCCAAATAGACCATAGTTTCATCAGTTACCGGTGGCGAGGGTCAATCACTTTCTGCCGCTCCTTCTGAACTACCAGTGTGGACTCCGACCGTGCACTTTTTTCTTGCCGCTTTTTGTTGCGGTTTTCAGGTTTATGCAAAATGCGCACACCTCGCCTAGCCATTGAGAAGCTAATTGACTCAGGAAACAAAGGAACCTATCAGAACTGGATCCTCGAACACCTGCCGGATGGTACGATGTCGGATATTAACGACCACTTTTAACAGATATCCAAAGCGCTGCTCAAAGCTGAATCTTTTGTCTGCGATACAACCCAGCCAACCTCATCCAAACATTGGATCTCTGATAGGACCGTAGCTTTGCTGGAGACCAGACGACAGATTCCTGGCCACAACCACGGCTCAATCCCACGCATCATCCGACACCAGGTGAAACTGAGTGTCCGTGCAGACCGCGAAGCTTGGCGGACCCGTAAGGCTGAATGAATGGAAGAAGCGAATAATTCTAGAGACATCTGCACGATGTTTCACTTAATTCCTTCGACTGGTGCTCGGAAGTCTCTTGCCAATGAAATTATCAGGGACCGAAATGGACCTCAGACATCCAACAAAGGAGAGCGTTTTGACCGTTGGGCACAGTACTTCGAGCAACAATTCAGTTGGCCACCTACTACCTTAAATCTGGAATCTTATCCTTCAACAGAATAATGGAATGTGAATATGAAACCCCCTTCAACCTCAGAAGTATCCGCGTGTATATCTCTATTCAAGCGCCACCGTGCTATTGGTCCTGTTGACCTTCCATCTGCTCTGTTTAAGGATGACGTTGAATTCCTCAGCCCGTGCTTGCCTGGTCTATTAGGGTCTGTCTGGGAGAACGAGACAGTCCCAGATAACTGATGTGAGTCGAAAATAGTGCCCAGAAAGGGTACTCGCAGTGAATGTAGTAAGCGCAGAGGTGTTAGTTTGACTCCTGTTGTGACAAGGCTTCTGGCATCACTGATTCTTCGTCGTCTTACGACGGCACAACAATCCTTGACCCGTACATACCAAGCGGGATTTCGACCTAGTAGAGGCTGCGTCGACCAAATCTTCACTCTCCGTCAGGTGTTCGAGCAACGCCATATGTACAGACGACTTACGATCTTGCGTTCCTTGACATCAAGGGTGCGTTCTGTTCTCTGTACCGGTTAGAACTATTAACCACACTCTTTCAGCAGGTTATATCCCAGAATTTTGGTAGCATAATTCGGTCCCTATATTCACATACTTCTGGGTGTGTGAGAGTATGGTGAGCTCTCTAAACGCTCCTGTGCAAAAAGTGGCGTCCGACAAGGATGTCCACTCTCTCTTTTCTTGTTCAACTTGATATAGTGAAGGAAACGCTGGAAGGTCTTCAAGAGTCCGCTGTTCAAATTATTACTAGTGAGAACCTTGTTGATCTGGAGTACACAGGGGATATCGTCCCCACTTTTGACGACGAAGGCAAAGCGCAAGCTCTGTTGAATAAACCGTCACCATCTTTCGGCATACGCCTAGCACTTTCAAAGTGCAAAGACATGCTTCAGAACGTTCTGTCTCCGGTCATACTCCTTAAGATTCAGTGAGAATTTCTGGGGGTTACTCTAACGGGAGTGTGTCTGATGAGGTCGATGCACGGATCTCGAAGGCTCGAATCACGTTTGCCACTCATGGCGTCAAAACGGTTCATTGTTGGGTCACAAGGGTCGCATGTACCAGGCTACAGTAAGAACTATGTTGTCATATGGTTGAGATTTGGCCTCTGTGGACAGGTGATATGAGGCGTCATCAGGTTTTTGACCACCGATACCCTCAGAGGTGTCGCTGGTGTCGGTTGGTATCAACGAATTCATAACGAGATAATTAGAAAACGGGTATTTGACTGTGCAGTGGGTACCTCAGTCTCGGAAGACATCCAGTGCCATCAACTGCGGTGGCTCAACCGTCTGCTACTTATGCCGAAACACCGTCTACCGAGACGAGCGTTGTTTTGCGTGCCTCCTTCAGGATGACAAGCTGCGAGATGGACGACGTATGACTTAGTAGAAGTGTGTGAAAGAGACAACGAAATGTTCAGGTGTTGTTCGTGCGGTTCACTCTCCAGGATGTGGTCCCCGTGATCCCTGCGCTTGGCTGGTGACGTTGCAAGAAATAGTGGCTGGTCGATGTCATTGGCGTCCGTGCTGTCAATTTTCTTCCAGACTGTCTGGTTGAGCTCTTATAGGTATAGGCACCTCAGTGCTTGTAATAGGCCCATCCAGGTCCCCTCCCTCATCCACTCTTTTCTTTTCTTTTGACTCTAAGGCTTTAAGTATAATTAGGAGAACTTTGTGGTTGTAAAGCATCAGTGGCAGAACTGATGTGGCTGCCTTTGACATTGATGATGATGACCCAGTATTTGACTCTAAATTCATCCTGCAAGCCCTGAGTATTCGCTCTTATATCTGCTTTCTACAAATGAAATAATTTGCCACAGTTTGTTTCATCTATGCTGAATGGATTGGAGGTTGGAATCTACATGTTAGCGTTAACCGGTATCATCACCGTATAATTCCAGTTGTGATGGCTTGTTGGTTTTGAAGAGGCCGTCATGGAAAGATGGGAATGGAGTGAATGTACAATGAAGACAATGACTCTGGCGCAGGAGAAATGCCTTTAACAAATCCGGCGAGCCCTGTGATCTGTTATCGTGGCTTACCATGATTTGTTAGCATCCGTTATCCCACTATATTGCCGCTTTCGTGGAAAGCGGCTCACGGGGATAGCACTTTCACCTTAGCCATTTATTTGAATCCCGCTTCAGATCATCTGAAACAGCTTGCTTATCAGCCTTCCCGATCCTGAATACCATGGTTATGCGTTCTTTCCTTTTTTGGCGCAAGACGGCCTCAAGAAGCAAACAGAATTACTAGGTTTGATGACCTGAAGGTCAGCTACAGGCTAGTTTGGTGGTTTCAACTTTTAGGTGTGGTTCCTCATTTCAACTTTTCCTCGCTTTTATTTATCGTCCTTTCCAGTGTACTTGAAGGCCACCACTCCAGCTATATCGCCTTGGATCTCAAATGAAGTGATCTTCATCCCCAAGGCCTATTTTTAAAGCAGTTGCCGCTTTTTCCAAATCGTAACAACTTAATGACCATCACTTGAGAAATCCAATGATTTCCTCAGGAATCGGTTATAAAGGCGGTCGCCAGTCGTTTGCTCAGAAAGTTCCACGTATCCCTTTTGCACTCGATATTGGCGGTTCTTTGGCAAAGTTGGTTTATGAGCGCACGTTTCGGTACAACTGTCCCTTCCCGTGTCGTAAAACCGACACACCTTCAGAAGATGGAGTACCCTCGTTTCCTTTCTACGACTATCGTGAACGAGAGCATGAAGGAAGAAAAATGTGTTTCGTCAAATTTGAAACGAGCTGTATCAATGAATGTTTAGCCTTTATTCGGTCAAATATTCTGGATATCGAGTCAGGTGTTAGTGCAGTTAGAGATTCCGTACGAACCCCAATCAGGTTCAAAGTCACTGGAGGAGGAGCTTATAGATTTCGTGATCTGATTGTTCGGGAGCTTGGCGTGGAGTTTGACAAAGAGGACGAAATGGAGTGCCTTATACGAGGATGTATTTTCATGCTTCGCAATATCCCAGATGAATTATTCCGTTACGACAAGCGTGCAATTCCAGCCCATGTGTTCGTTTCTGACGCACTGGTGGATACTTTTCCATTTTTGCTGGTCAACATTGGGTCAGGTGTCAGCATACTGAAAGTGGAAAGTCCCGTATCTTACTCCCGACTCGGTGGATCATCCATTGGAGGTGGGACCTTTTGGGGTCTTGGCACTGCTCTTTCTGGAGGTAAGTGTCTGTCACCCTGCCGCGGAAAAGCCTGCTCATTGAGGCTTAGAATTTTACGTTATCTACCACTCGCCTCACTAGCGCCATGCTATAATGAATGAGGTCGCATAATTGGTGAATGAACTGCATGCATCCTTCGATGCTTACTCTTGAGGTGTGGCGATGGGATTCCTTTGGGGCTACTTTTAGATGATATTTCCTCCATCACATTTGAACGCGAATCCTTGTATACTTTGATTCTTCGATCCATATCTGCGTGAGACACAGATGACCTGTTCACTGTATGACCCTTCTGTGAACCATATCAATTTACAATTTCCTTAATCGTAATCACTTACTACAACGCACTACATGTGAAGCTTAAAAGTCGATCAGCAACTATTACCGGGCAATCTTGCACTGAAATGACTCCAGGTTACTGAATCGAAGGAAAATGGAAGGGCCCAGAAATCCGGTAATGTCCGAATATTATTCCAGTTGGTTGGCGCAACCCGTCCCTGGAAACCTCCTGTGAGTGAAACCATCAAGGATCTCGGAGGTTTATGACTGCATATATTCTCTCAAGCGCCACCGAGCTTCTGGTCCGGATAACCTCCCACCCGCATTGTTCAAAGACGGGGGTGAAATCCTCAGTCAGCGCTTGTCTGATCTGTTTGTCTGTATTTGGGAAAAGTAGACTGTCCCAGACAACTGGAGAGAGTCGGTGATAGTGCCCATTCTCAACAAAGGGGTTCGTAGTGAATGTGGTAATCGCAGGGGGATTAGCTTATCCCCGGTTGTAACGAGACTGCTGGCGACACTTGTGATTCGTTGCCTTATGGTGGCTCGTGAAACACTGACTCGAGTGCAGCAAGCACGCTTCCGGCCTGGTAGACGTTGCGTTTACCAAATCTTCACATTGTCAGGTGCTAGTACAACGCCATACGTACAAACGACCCACAATTATAGCATTCCTGGATTACCAAGGCGCAATCGCCTCGGTTGACGGTATCTTTCCCTTGACACGCTTGTCCATCAAGGAAGTTTGTGAACTTACTTCGTTCTTTATATTCTCAGGCTTCTGGACATGTGAGGGTATACGCATAGCTCTCCAAAAGCTTCCATACATAAAGCGGTGTCCGTCAGGGATGCCTACTCTCTCCATTCCTATTTAAGTTCGTGATCGATGAGATAACGAGACGAAGGCTGGAAGGTTTTAAAAACCCCGGTGTTCAGATAGCCTGTGACGAAAACCTTGTCGATCTGGAATATGCAGACGATGTAGTTCTCGTCTTCAAAAAGGAGAAGGCGCAGGCGTTTTTGGATGAACTGACCAAAATTACTCCGTCCTTTGGTATGCACTTTGCACCCACAAAGTGTAAGGTCAAGCTCGTGGACATGCAGTCACTGAACACGCCACTTACAATCCAGGGAGAGGCACTGGAAGTTGTGGAGCGATTTATGTACATTGGAAGTTGTATTAGTTCTGATTGTGGTGTGACAGATGAGGTTAATGCACGAATCTGCAAGGCTCGGGTCGCGTTTGCTAATTTGAGACACCAATGGCGTCAAGCGGTATATCCCTGAATCCCAAAGGACGTGTGTATCAGGCTACAGTGCAGACTGTGAGACTTGGCCTGTTCGAGCAGCGGAACTGAGACGTCTTCAGGTATTCGGCAATCGTTGTCTCAGGACCGTAGCTCGTGCAGGTTGGTGTCGCAGAATCCGTAACGAGGTAATTAGAAAGCGAGTTTTCGGTTGTGCAACGGGGACTTCCATTGGAGAATGTGTCCAGCACCAGAAGCTGCGTTGGTAAGGCCATGCATTGCGTATGCCGAACAATCGTTTGCCGAAGAGAGTGCTGTTTTCCGTGCCCAATTTAGAGCGACGGATGCAGAGAGGTGGCCAATCCTTGACCTGGCAGAGGGGTGTGAAAGAGATTACGAAACGTTTGGGTGTTGTCGGTGCTACTCGCCTACCAGGATGGGGACTGCGTGATCCCTATTGGTTGGAGACGCTGCAAGATATGGCTGTAAATTGATGTCAATGGCGTTCTTGTTGTCAGTTTCTATCCAGATTGTCTGAATGAGTGTCTGGAGGTGTAGGCACCTCGGAATGATTATAGTAAGCAAGCATTAAGTCTCTTCCCTGTCCACATTTATTCTTTTGTTCACAATAGGGCTTTCAAACAGATCATGGTTGTAGGCAGCGAAGCATCGGTGTTGAACACTGATGTCATGCTGTCCATGATGCTGATGATGTGGCTGTGATAAAGAAAGCGTTCCAAAAGGCGCAAACACTTTCCTTTCAAGTGTTCTACTCCATAGTTCCCAACCTTCCGGTTTAAATGGGATGCATACTTTGAATTGCTAGCTTGGAGGTCTTCTTGTGCGTATGGAACACGTTTATGCTTCCGCATTTAAGCTACAGTTGATCATTCAGTCCTACTCTTCAGTTTTGGCTTTATCTACATGCACCGGTTATTGATGCTTGGGGCAAACAATTAGGCGCCGGTCTATACATGTTTCTAGAAATATTCCTGCTTCACCACACAAAAGTGCTGTAAATCGACCACATTTCGATTTTTGAACGCCCCGTCCAAAGTAGCCATCAAGACGATTATTATAATGCATGTAAACTACTCTTCATGATGAGCGACCCAAAAGATCTTCGGAAGCTAATTTTTTCCATGGCGAAACCATTGCAGTTAGAGTTTTGGAATTAGAAGTATGCAAAGGAAGCTAGTTGCCTTATTGCTACTATGAAGGACCTAATCGAATTACGTGGCCACGTTTCATACCCGATGGTGTCGCGACCTTCACATTGTAACTTGTCTTTTCCAACCGTTTGTGTCTTTGATCCAGTCCGATTGTTTATTTGCTATCCCAGTGTCAATTCTAACTGGGCCACCATAGGTGCTTTAAATATGCTTGCGGTTGCTTTATTTTTTTCCGTTTTTGGGGTGATATTTCGAAAGGGGATATTTGTTCACTCCCTGCCCTTTGTGGGAGTTCATTTAGGCGCATCTCATGTTCTTGGCCGGTTGTAATCTCGTCGAACTACTGTGATTGGAAACTTTGTCGTGGAGGGCGAAAAGTTATTCAGGGATCGGAGTGATTAAAAACCAGGGGAATCGGTTGATTCCGTATTTGACACTCGGTTTTAGAGAGTCTTGGATAGGGCTAACTGTTATAAAATATGCTATACATGGTTTGCGGCTATTTCAGTTTCGCTCGCCTCACATGTCAGAAGTGCGGATTTCAAACCTCGGCATGACCTAGGATATGCACTACTGGTGAGCTCTAATAGGAGCGAAGCTCGAGCCCAGTGCTTCCTCATTTGGTGTGGAGTCATCAGAATGATTGCTTTAGGACAAGAGGACGGCTGTTCAAACGACAGTAGTGTGAGGATGAATTCTGCAAATCCCTCAACCACATAAGACTATTCCAGATTCACCTCTTTGATGTCGTTTCGGAAATAGCATTTCCATACAAGTTTCACTTATTTCGCACGGTGGAAACACTGACATAACTTATCTGCGGTTCTCCTTTATGTGGGCACTCAAATGGACAGGGTTTGCCCATTGTCAACTGAATCCCAAGAGGCTCCCATGAGTTGAGTTCTCCGTCGGTTTTATTCCGAAAATATGTCGGCTTCCGTCGACTCCCCGGGTGGTTTCTATTTAAGATGAAATCCCGAGGACTCATTGTTATCTGGCATTAACAGGTAATGAAGTAGCATTTTGGATGGCTGTAGTAGTAACACTGTATACTCTCATAAAATTAAACAGCTGACATTTTGTTCGTCCTTCAGCAAGTTGTTGTTCGTGAGCAGTGTGTATGCCTCTCAGAAGCGAAGGCCTAAGACGAGAAAAGCATTCGTGAGGGGAATTGCTCTGGGTTTTCCACCATCAGGAGTCAAGCCAACTGTATAGATCACATCGTTACTTCCCCTGGTTGTGACAGTTCGGATAGACCGTCATGTAGCGGGTACTGCGCAGCGGCTATTCAATCTACATTCAAACCAGTGCATGCCTGTATGTTTTGGTTGTCCTTATCACCTGACTCTTGTTTAACAGTGGTGCTTTATTTGTGAATAATGCTTCGCCGTTTTTCGTTCACTTTGCACGCAAATATCCGTCTATTTCGCAGGTATTGAGCTCAGTACAGATGCTGCTGTCCTTGGTGGTAGCATGGCTTTGGTGTAGAACTATAGACGAAATCTGTCGCCATATGGGAATGTACTGTCTATATCAATCCATTTACTGTTGTCTACATTCCGATCAACAATGTCTCCCAAGATCCGTTCGAAAAACAACTTAAATCATGGATGAGTTTGCTGCTTCTTGTATGCCGTCCTCTCAGTGCTTCTACGTAAACAGTTTGTGTACATTATGAAGGGGCTACCTACCGTGCCCTGACGATGTGATCCAGCCAGTATTTTGTTATGTTAAAATGGCCTATGGCCGTCCATGCCTTATCATACTAGTGAACTTCGTTGTACCCCTGTACGGACAATTCGGAGCGGGACACGCCGGTCTCTAAAGCTAATGGCAGTGTTGCGGTCTCCAGAACAGTAGCTTCACTTCACCAGTAATCGCCTCCAAAGCACAGAACTTCCATGTATACATCCATGGCTACTGCATCCACAACCGTGACCTAGTGTTCTCCCATTCTATACTTTCACAATAATCACAATACTTGGAAGATTGAATCACGGTATCATCGGCACCTGCTCTCTGACGCTAAATCAAACAGGTTTAAAGGTGCGAAGTGATGCGGAGGTTAGGGGTTTCATCCTTATTGAACAGATGCGAGTCGAGTGCAGCTACTATTCAGACGCGTGTGAGCTAGTGCTACCTTAGCATTCTTTTCTCTTGCGAGTTACATGCGTTATAAACTGTCCGTCCGCCAGCAATGGTGAACAAGGATAACTTCTTCCATAGTCTTGTGGAGTGCAGTGGAGTCTCTGAATACCAACATGTTCATTATAAGGTCTGTTTATGACCACAGATTGCACGTTCCAAGCCAAATTGCACCATTTTTTATGTTCATTTCGAACCCCTCTGTAAAAGTCTGTCTTTAGCGAAGACATCTTTTCCCCGCTGAATTCAATTAAATCCAAACATACCCAGCCTATCCTGCCATGTACATCGGTACTACTGTTGTTTATCCACACCAACCTGAGCCTTGGCCCCTCGGCTTACTTATTCCAGCCTTAAAATATGGTAATCTGCAAATTCTGGAACACGTTTCTGACCTTCGAAAGTTGTCCATCAACTTCGAATTCTTGTGAATGCTGTGATAACCGGGTGCGGACTTCCCAGAAGACCAATAGTGTGGTGCTGTTCATCAGTGTTATCGCACGACACGGCGTCATTTGTTAGGTTTCTTTGACCGTTCATCACTAACCGAATGTTTGGTTACATTTGTTATGTATATTTCTCCCTAGGGAAGTACACTTTCGATGAGTTGTTGGAATTGGCTGTCGCGGGTGATCACCGAAAGGTGGACATGCTGGTTCGTGATATTTACGGTGGAGATTATGCGCTGCTCGGTCTGCCTGGAGACGCGATCGCCAGTTCCTTTGGTCTCGCGGCTCGGTCACCCGATAACCCGCGGTGTTTAGCCGATATATTAAAGTCCCTACTCATTGCTGTGAGCAAGTAAGTTTACCCCTGACGGAACCTATTCATTCTTTTGCTTTGCAACCGATGTTTGTGTCTGTTTATCAACAAACGATAGCTTCCTGGCAGCAAATTCACTTGTTTTCGGTAACATGAGCCTTTGAGTATCTAGTCATGCCTTGCCGAATGACTTATGCGCCCAGAGGGTGACCACTGTCCGACCAAGTGGAAGTTTTGGTTCCGATAGGGTCGTATCCAAGAGCAGCAACAAGCATTCGTTTTGTAGATACGTGCGAAGTTCCCAATGTAATTTTCACAGTTGTTCATATTTTTGCAAGGCATCTGGAGATTAGCAACATCGGACATCGTGACCTGTCCTTTGTGGGACTCAGCTCTCACTAATCAGGGTCTCCTCTTCCCCTTTATTTTCATTTACCAAGGCCTTCATGGTTGTATGACAGTTAAGCACATTGGTTCATTACTGTTGTGTTGCTGCCCATGCTTAGTATGATGGGATTGGGACATTCCACAGGCCATGTAAGTTCTTCGTCCTCCTTGTATATCCCACCGAGCCCCAATGCGCTTAAACTTACGTTGTCATGTGTAAATTTACGGTCTTACCATTGAACTCGGCTGTGCGTGAGTTCTCACCCGGACTCGGTTTTACCTTCACTGTCCGTCGGTGCGAGCTGTGGTATCTGCAGTGGTTGCAATCATTGCACAGAGCAAACAATCCGACTAAATACGATTGGCTGGTTCTCAGTTCGTTCGGATGGACTTTGTGAACAGTCTGAGCTGTCAATTCAGGCCAACGCACTACCTCGGATCTGAAGTTTTAGCCTTTCTCGTCAACCATCCGCATGCACCGCATTGATGAGTGAGAGAGCACCTTCTGCGTATTATGTTCGGTTTGTTAAATGCGAAGCATGCAGTTGATATCTACATAACGTGAACGACCATTCCCTCTTCAGTCAGACATAAAAGACTCTGTTACCGGTAGCTTTCTTGCTGTTTTTTGCGTACTTGTTGCTTTCGCACTTTGTGGGGTCAAATAAACTTTCGCGTCTTATCCCTCATCATACTTTGTCCGCAGTGACAGTCTTGCTGCTGTCCATGAGGATGAACGTTTTCGGTGTTTCTTCGAGAGCTCATTCCTCTTTGTTAATGCCATTTTTATCATGTCCTCACACTCACTGGTTTAACTGTGTATTCGTGGCTGCATATCCCCTGTGTTGCAACCTTACAACGTATTGTTATCTTTGCTTCCTAAGGCTTCCTTACTGTGCGAATTCTGCATGGGGTAGAGGTATGGAAGCCAGCATCCCAAAAAATTAGGGAATTTCCACCTACTGATGGACCACTCATCATGCAAATGTTATTTCTACCCTTTTAGCAATATTGGACAGCTAGCTTGTTTGTATGCAAAGCAACACAATCTGACACGCATTCTCTTTGGTGGTTTCTTCATTCGCGGTCACGGTTTGACAATGGAGGTAAGTCGCCCCTGAAATTTTTAACTCATTATTTGATTGGTTGTCGCAGTGGGCGCTGGACTGCTATACTGAAAGCACCGTGTCGAGTCTGATAATCGGATGAACTCTGCTCGCCCTTGCGGTTTTCTAGGAAGCGGATAAGTTGTCTTCATCAGCTGCCGCATCACTCCTCTCCGTCACAATGGTAATCAGCACTGAGACACGTGTTCAGGTAATCTGCGTACGGTCAAGTGCAATACCCAGGGAACCTTAGCATGATTTAGGCTGTAGACCTCCGAGGACGAACTAGACTGTTATCCACTCTGATTGCGGAACAAACAATCAAGGCAGGCCTATGTAGATGTGGGAAAGACATCTCAACCGATTGAGTCCAAACCGTTCGTAGTTATTGAAAACTCCTGGCTCTGAGGCGATACCATTGGGCATACTAGCAGGTCCGCTTGAAGTATATCTAAATGAATGTAAGACAGTTCTGCTTTCTCACAAGAAGACAGTTTCCTATCGAACGAATTAGTCCCAATGGCGAAGTGTTCTAGTAAGGCTTCTCCGTTGCTGACCATTTTCTATCAAACTAATCGTTTGAATGAGCAACTGTATTGCTTGTGTATGTGCACTAAAGATTAGACTGAGGTAACGTTTTATAAGTTATCTATTCAGCCTACGCTTTCCAAAGCTGGTGGGGCCCTGGTAAATAGCCTGACAGCCGCATTACGAAAGATTCGAAATGAAAACAATACAGGTCGAATGAAGCGCTTCGACCGTGGTTCAAACCTTCAAAAAGGGTGAAAGAACGTCATGTGAAAACCATCGTGGAGTCGGCCTGGTAGTTGTAGCATCCAAGGTGCTCTCTGACATTAGTTTGCGAGGGGTGGACAGTCTCTAACCTGGAAACGAATTATGAAAGCATTAACTGGTAAATTAAGCAGGGTCAACAACTGCCACCTCCCTGGATGGGGACCCCGAGACTCAGCTCATGTCAATGACACAGTCTCGTAGTCAGTGGTGATTCCTCTTCGAGGTTATCGCCTTCAGTGCGTTGCTGTCCACTTTTCGGAAAATTACCGGACCGATTCAATACGAACTGACTATGTCAATCCCACTATTGCCTAGCCGTATCTCACCCCTCCCATTTTCCGGTGACTGAAACTGTCGCAGCTGGAACCAACGTACAGTTGGTACATGGTTTATAGCCGATAAACTGCATTGAACTGAACTTTTATCAAATCAATGAACATACTTGTCTACGTCGTATTCCGGATGTTTATTGAGTTCACTGTTGCTTATGTCGCCTAGCGGTCTTGTCAAAATCTTAACTAATCCTTGAATCCTTGTTACCGTTCCATGTGGTAAACAATATAGACGTACGTGTTCCTGAGAGCCTCTTGGTCAACGGAAGAAGCGACATTTGAAGTGCATTGCGGCTATTCTGACATTTGACCAAATGAGTAGTGACCGTTGTGGCGCACCTAGATCAATTCCGTGAAATAAATAAACAAAATTTTGTAGGCACTAACATTTCTGTCTCATTAGCTCACACTGATCACATTCTACTTAATCTGTGCGGCGTCTTTCTGCAATGCAGCCGTAGTAAACTTCGCCCTCGTTTGTCGAAGAGACGGCTGTTTTTTCCTATAAAAACAATCGGTTTTTGAGATCGTCTAATTTTCTTCATCGTCCACTCGCTTAGCCGACTCGCAATGTCCGGTTTGTCGGTTCGTGTTTGGATACCCTACTTGAATCCGGTCCATTTTGCAACTGTACCCTGGTGGCATATAGTACGTGAAATGCTATCATTGCCGTTGGTTTCTTGTTTTCTCAGCCCATTTTATTTGGGATGTGCACTTTCTTGGTGGTGGTATGAGGAGATTTATTGATTTTCAATGGAAATTTCGTCTTGTTAGTGAAGCCAATCCATGCCGAAAAGCCGGGAAGCACTGTACAGTTGTTTCATCCTTGTTTATGATTGATGATTGTAGAATTAGGTGGACAATAGCGAAACACATGAATTGCGAAGAAAATTGAGTCTTCGGCATAGTTTTTGCACGTTTTAGCTGGTCGGTTGGTTGACAAACCGCTCGCGTGCACCAAACACGGACAGATGCACTCAGTACACACGATCCCCACGATGAAGCGGTTTCTAAACAGGTTCGCTAGCAATGTTCTGCCAGGATGCCATCAGCTTCTTCCAATTTGCACAAGAGAATCGTTCAGTCTGTAATGCTGGCTTTTCTAAAGCTCCCACAGGTTCACTGACCCAAAAGCTAATCAACTTGAATCACTCGCCCGATCATCATTCTCGATTTAACTATCTGCTCAGGTGCCCATTACGTAGTGTAGTGAACGGATCCAGCTGTGTAATACGGTAGGCATGTCTTTGACGGTGCCATTACGGTCAAGATCAGTAACATTATCGGATATGAATTGCTATCTTTCCAAAAGCCACGGTAATACTCCGGTGCGTCCTCGTGGAGTCACGCGTTATCGCGCGCTGTGTCCTTCCTACCCCCAGAAAAATAATGGTGATGTTTGGGCCTCCATGAGGGACACACATTTGCTACGCCATAACAACCAAGCCACAGTCCGATTCGGATGAATTTGAGAGATGGAAGCAATATATCCTAAGAGGAAAAGTCATGATGGGGCAAACCGTCATCTTATCATGAGAGGAGTTAATAAAGTCAAAATTTCAGAAGTGGCGGAAGGACATGCATGCTAACATCCCTGATGTTAGCAAAGCCTCCGATTGGCCAGTGATGGCTGGACACATACGAAACCCCAGATACCGATGGATGAAATCAGCCGGCCACGTGGAACAAATTATTCTCCTACCTCGAAACTAACATCGTTTTGAGGTGCTTGTTCCATTTTTTGTTTTAAGAGTTTACTAGTTAGCCAAAGAGGATGAGATCATTTTCTTGCTGGCACACATTAATCATAAGATTGTTTAAAACTCTTCGACAGGACACGACCGGTTTCGCTCGTTTTGGAGCTCACCTAATAGGCGCACTTCCCGTGTTCCAATCAACCTTGTGCTCTACTTGAGCACCGAATTGTACACAGCTGGCGCAGTGCATCATTTCCAAATTAGTTCGGAGAGCAGCTTGGACGACGGACTCAGTTTTCTCCAGTTAGAAGGAAATCACTGTACAAATGAGGGTATTTCGGGAGTTTGGGTTCAAGAAGAACTCGGGGTCTATGCGCAACTGATGAGCCCCAAGAATGGCGAAACCGGTCTTTGGCTGTTAGGGAGCTTTCAGCAACTTTGTGAGCAGTGTTTCTTCAAGAACATATTCTACGTTATCTAGGATATCACACCAACTAAAACATGGGATGGCCTTTGTGTGGCACATTCAACTGAAGGACATCACAAACGTGAGGTTCGGCTGGGATTCAGTTGAGCCTCAGATTGATGCTTACTTAGACCGCCGTTGTTGTTGATTAGTTTTCTGGGATTGGCAAGTGGGTTGGGAACAGTTCGGCGCCAATCAATATGATGTCGTCATTGTGCCCTGACAGTATCCCTGGTTGACGATGAAGCGTTGGAAGTCTGAAAACCAAGCTCAGAGAACAAACCAACAATTAAACGATCGTAGCTGTTCGCTGAATTAGTAATCAAATTTGGTTTTCTACCCTCGGCGGGCTTTCAAAGCTAAGGTCAGTGAAAACTCTTGAACAGTGTGTGTGTATGTGTGCGTGAGTGAGTGGAGTGATTAGAGTGTTCACCGGAAAATGCGTCCAATTGCAAAGTAAGATTGGTGAAAATTCGGAGGCTAGACCTATTTGGTGAACATCAACCAAGGCGAAGCAGGCAGTAGGCCGCTCAGGAGTTTCCACGAACCTTATAACTAGTTTCACATCAAGATAATTACTTCAATGTCTTGAATATCGTTCCATCTGAAACATAAAGCGGCATTTTCAGTTGATTAATACCTGAAATTAGAGATTCTCGTTACAACACGACCTTAGTTTACAAACGAATGTTTTTTAAAGTTATATCATGTTTACGTACAATTTATTGAATTCTCCGGGAGCCTTGTTCCCAAATCCTGCCACGCATCAACGACGACTATTTTCAACCCACTCACACCATTGAACCCTCTGTTGCAATTGTATTTTAACTTTCTTTCTATGCTCTACACGTTTTCGAAGGAGCTAATATCGTCATATGGGCAGGATAGTGTACCAATTAAGCTATAAGCGGCGCAAGTCGATCCCTGAGCGGCACAACTCGAGGTGTTACCATTTTAATTTACCATCCCACCGACGCGGTCCTCTTAAATAAATGTTAATCGACGATCTCTCAGTATCGTGGTGTAAAAGTCTACCAATTTTTCAGTCTGCACGACTTGTGTCATCAAAAAGGCATCTCACTGTGTCTCCAAAGACGCGTGTATCAGACCACAGTGCGGGCTGTATTGTGGTGCGGCTCCGAGACTTGATCAATTTTGGCAAAAAATCTGAGACGTCTTCAGGTCTTTGACAATCGGTGCCCCAGAACTGTAACTGGAGTCGGTCTGAAACAGCGAATTCACAATGAGGTGGTCAGGAGACGGGTCTTTGGTGAAGCAGAAGGCACTTCACTCAAGCTAAGTGGGTTGGGCCGTTTGTTGCCATCTGCCGAGACGATCATCCGGAGTGGCGGAAACCTGGAGGTGGACAGAATTTGACGCGGCAGAATAGAATGAAGGATGTCACTGAAAATTAGGATACCGTTGGTGCTTTCCAGGAGGGGTTCCTGGATGCGGTCCTCCTGACCTACCCCGTGCTTGGCTGGAGACACTGAACGATATGGTAGTTAACGGATATCAGTAGAGTTCAAATGTTGTTAATTTCTATCCAGGTTGCCTGACTGAGTGTTTGAGGTGTATGAACCTCGGATGTTTGTGGTAGGCCAGCCCCATACCCCCTCTCTGTCCCATTTTCCCCTTCCGTTATAGGAATTTATTGAAATAAATTGACATGACACTACGGCAGTGGAGCACCAGTTTTCTGATCTGATGTTTCTGTCAATGATGATGATGGTGGTGATGATGATGGACCGTTTTTGCAGTTGGCTCTTAGTTGTGATTTATTGGAAGCAACCTATGGTATCAAATTTATGGACTACCAATTGTGCTATTTTTGCAGCAAATTGGAGTTTATTGTGTTTAATTTTGAAGTGTGAAATTTCGATAAATGAATGCCATCCTAATCAGAGACAACAGCACAGTTGCCACAGATAATTAACTGCCGTACTACCAGAAGGTTCATTTAGATGTACTTCAAGTCCTAAATTAAAAAGTGCATGAGGATGGTACTTAATGCTGTTATACGGTATATATTCTGAAGTGCCCACACCCCAAAATACTCAGTCAGACAATCTGGACAGAAGGTCACTGAATCCGATTAGCTGCCTCGTAATATAACGACACTAGCCAAGTACATTGGACATCACCAGGACCCTTTCATGAGAGGCGGACTGCAACAAGAACACCCAAACTTTATTTAAGCTCTTTCACAATACCTCATGTCGAATCATACGTCCATTTGCAGTTTGCCTCACTTGGGAGGAGGCTAGGAGAACAACATTCATCTCGGTGAGTCGGCGTGTGTGACGCACGGCCAAGCCAGCGCAATTGATGGCGATCGGGGGTTTACGGCGACTGAAGTTCCTGCTGCACAGCCCAACACCCATTTGCTAACTACCCCGTTATGAATTCGTCCACGCAATCCGATACTAGTAAGGGTTCTGAAACATCGGTGGTATCTCTGCAATCAGAGGCCATGTCCAACAATCACACAAAAACACAGCCCTTACAGTGGCCCGGTACGCACGCCCCTTTTGACTCACTGATATGCTTGTCTGATACCACAAGTAAAGCAAATTGGCATATGCACCGTTCGCGGGAAATATACTCGCCCCTTGAGTCTACTTGTAATTTGTCAAATGTAACCGATTCACCTATCAGCAGTCGCTGCAACGGAATGCGTAAAATATTGTCGTGAAATGCAGTGCCATTTATACTGACGTATTTTACAAACTCCGGACGAATTCGAAAGCTGTTCACCATGAGGCTCCATTTTCGTATTTCATTCACCCGAAGGCACTCGTAAATTGCTGATGTTATGTAGAAAGCTGCATTTTGCCCCACATTTCCTCGTCTAATGACGATATATCAACATCTAAATTCGCTGAAGCTGCAAGGCCATTGATGTTTCTCTCCCTCTCCCTCCCTTTCTAGAAAGAGAGAGATAGGGATGTAGAGCTAGGGATTTTGCAATAGCCCATGGGCAAGTGAAGATACCGTCAGATTACCCAAACGTCCGCATCGCACCCGATTCCACTCGCATATCAGGCGGGCGGATCAACGCATCGTTCAGACGATATGTTCATCTTTCCACCGTTTTTCATCCGTGGGCCAAATGTAAAATGAGGTTAGGTTTGCATTGTGATGAAATGTGGGCGCCTGTTGATTCGAGGATTTAATAAGTGCGGAATGGGTTTTGACCAGAAAATGCTGGTTTTCTTGGCGCCCTACTTGGACCAGCTATGCCTAGCGGGGATCTTCACGCTGTCTGACCTCGGAATCTGTGTTCCAGTTGAGTAAAGTGTTATTCTACACTATATTTCTCATCTGTTTGTAAAGCCTTCTGAAGGCTTGATTGTCTACTAAGTCGTGATGAACAGAACAGCCGTATGCGAGAAAACGACAGTTTTCGTTCGTATTTGGACGATTAACAGTATTTCACGAACCCGCGAAACTAGGAGACACCCTTCCGGATAGGATTTTAACACATTGAAGCTCAACTCGTCGTACCAGCAGCGCAAAATTTGTCATCTCAGTGGGCTTTTTTGCCGTCATCATTTTTGATGCCCTTCGAGGAGAAAATGCGAAGCTGTTTTTCCCCTCGTTGTCTTGGTGTTCACTCCTCTTTGGGCAAAGTAAAACGTTAAGTATCCTCACCAGTCCAGTTCTAGCTCGTACCTTGAGTGATGACTTCGCACAGATGGGCCGGTGTGACTTTCTCTTTTTATACACCATCACCACTGTCATGGGTAGCACTGCACCAGTAGTAAATATCGGTTCTTAGCGGCCATGTGAGAGCATTCTACTCACGTGTATGTTCATTGTGTGTTGTGTCCTTAAAGCCTTTCCTCTGTGTTCTATTTATTCAATTGTATCATCAGTTAGTGATCTACTTTTCATTCTCAGGTGGCAATCGACTTATCAGGGTATTCTTATATATATATATATATATATATATATATATATATACTACTTGCATTTAAGGATTTCTGGCACTGTTGCCTTCCGGTTTCTGTAAGTGCGGGGTGTAACATTACACTCCGATTTCTGATATGTCCTTTTCTTTTTTGCATTTTTGAACGGGACGTGATCCATGTAAGTATATGCTTCATCATCCTTTACTTTAAGCTAATCACGTTTGCGGTGAACTTCTGGTCTGCCGGCGCTCATCGAGCCCTGTTCCTGCGACACGAGGGCTATTTAGGTGCCATCGGAGCCTTTATTAAAGCAGCGAATGATTCGGACGAATCAAAAACTGTATGGTCCGAGAATTACGTCGCTGGTTCGCGTGATGCTGTTGGAAAATTCCGAATTCGTTGTCGGGAGAATAGTTTGACTCTGATCGATGATGGTCAGCTCGGTCCTCCGAGTCCAGCTCATCTAAATACGAATTTCGAGAGCCCTTCTCATCGTAATTTCGATTTACCAGAGATACCTGAATCGGAACTCAATGGTTTATCGATCGGGGTGGACGAAGATGGTGGAAGTGGTAAGGCGGAGAAAAAAACCCGAATGCGCCATTCCTTATCGTTGCGACGCATCCCAATGGATTCTAGCTACCTTGAGCTGGATCGCGTGCTGGGTCACTCATTAGAGCCATTACCTCTGTTAGAGCACCCGACTCGCTACACCCCGGACACGTGGGACCTCACGCAAGACGAAGAGGCCCGTACGTACTGGCTTGCCTGTTTGGAGGTAGGTTTTTCCTTCTCATATTTGTTTTCTTAATTCTCTTCTCTGAACTCTCATCCTCTCCTTTGTGAACGGCCCGATTTCATTTCTACCCGAGTGCCAAACTTCGGAGGCGCTGGAGCGACAGAACAAGATCTCTATTTTTCATCGGGAGTGAGCTTTCTAATTAAGTAATATATATCCTTTTGCCTGCATAATGTTTACCAGCACATCCAATTTCATTTGTCCTGTAAAAAATCGTCCAGTTGCTATGTCACCTGAAAGAGCACGAGGGCTGATATACTGCAAAGTTGCCCAGGCCTAGACAGGATCAGTCGAGATGCCGGGGATGGGTTCGAACCACGGAACACAAGCTGTAAGATTGAATTGGGTTTTGTGTGGCGCTCGGTGGTGATATGTTCTAACTATCCTTCCACCTTTAATCCTACCACTGAATACGATCGAATTCGCTTGTTTTTCGAGATTGCATTCTTGAGCCATTTTTCACGTTGTGGAAGCCTAGGAATATGGTCTGACAATATAGTGCCTTCAGGAGTCTAGTGCGCTGTGCTTATTAAGTAGTATTTCTATGGTACCATTAGCTATTGGTTCCACAGTAGCCCCCCTCATTGAACGAAAATGACTTTGCATTATTCGAACTGAGAGAGCGAGTAGTTCAACCTTTCTATGCTATACTATCCATCGGAACGATCGATTTACTGACCTTATAGCGCATATTTGTTACAGTCTTATCATCTGCCTGAAGGCCAATAAAGTTATTTTGTCCTGATTTTACACCGCTGGCGAATCGCAAAGCATCTTTTACTTGTTGATCCCTTCGCTAAGCATAGCGGTAAAGGGTTGCAAACGCTTCGTTGTTATCCGATAAAAGGTTTTCAGTACACCTTTTTGCTGTCAGCCCCACAAGCGCACTGATTGTGTTTCTTCGACCAATGACAAGTTGTTCGAAAACCAATTGTTAAGCTTGGTGGATAGACAGCTGACCAACCGGAGCCACTCATATTTCGCAACACTACCCAGCGCGCGCTTATGTAAAGCTTTGGACATTGTTGCTTAAAGAGGTCCGTATGTGAGCAGCATATATGTGTCGCAATATAAGTTCAATTACGACAGCAAGGTACTGGGGCGTTGGTTTTTCATTTCCATATCCTTCAAGTTTTCCATGTACCTCTATTTTCTGCTCTCCAATAAACATACACCAAACAGCGCGGTGTTGAAAGGCATCGAATAAAAGCGGAGGAAAGTCAGTACGAAACCATGCCGGATGCGTCAGAGCGATCTCATCAGTTTGCCGATCGCTACATTGGATATCTTCACGAACTCGGTAAAAATCCAAGTAGCTCGGGTGTTCTGACCGTCCGCAGTCTGTTGTCCGCTCAGCAACATTTCCTTCGGGAATTCGGCTTTGGTGACCCTTTTTGTATCCAGAAAAAGGTGAGACACCTGAATTCACTGTGGTTTGATATTACCTTCATCCCGACCTTGTTATTTATCTAGCATAATATGCTGCACGTGCTGTATTTGATTCCGGTTGGCAGGTCTATACTGTTCGTTCGTATCAGTTTGTCTGTATCCTAGTGCTAGTCCAGCGCTGGGCACGGTGGAGCATCTAGTCTCTATTATGTTTGGATCTGTAACAAACCCTTTCACTCTGTCCTCGGTGTGCAATGAAGTTGAATGAACGGAGAGCGTGCAACCAGTCACGCCCAACTTATTTTTACATGTTGTAGGGGAATATGCGTGTCTACCGTATCTCCGTCTGTTTCATTATCACTTTGCTTTCCCAGAGGCGGGCTGCGATGGCCACTAAAGTTATCAGGGATTGCAATTGAACTAAGGGTATCCTATTTTATGGACGGTATGTATATGGAATCGATCTGCACAGCTTCCACAATGCCAGTTATTCCAGTGTAGCTTATCCCAATATTTCTATAAAATCAACCCTCCGATCTCTTTCTTTGCTCTTCATTTTCAAAGCTAGAAAATCATTCAGCCCTCCAAGAATTCCCCTCGTTCCTCAAGCAGCTATCCCAGCTGTCATGGGCCGATAGACAGATGTTGTTGGTTCGGGCTCTGCTCGGTGGTAATGTCTTCGATTGGGGCGCAGAAGAAACTGTAAAGTTTTTCCGTGAAGCCCGAACGGATAAGTTTGGTGTACCTGATATGGAGGTGACGTTGTCCAAGATCCCGGTTAGTCTTTTCCTTTGCGCATTTGTGTTTGTGTATGGCTTCAGAAATTTCGAATTATTGGTAGCTCGGATGCGTTCATTGCTTGTGGATCAGGTTGTTGTTGCTCTGCTCGCTGAGCTTGGCAGTTAGCTTACAAGTTAATATTTGTCGTTTTCAGCAAAAGATGCACCTCTTCGTCCTATTTACTTGCTGAGCTACTTCAGAAGTTCCGTTCCTTTTTCTCAAACGGGCTTTGGTTAACTATTGACTGATTGCTCTCCCTTATTTCCTAATGCCGTTTGGCGCATTTACGCTCATGAGTCTGACAGTCCGTCTACCTTTCTGCCTTGCTAGTGTCCAAGCTCGTGGATGTTTTGTTGGTGGTCTTAGGTTACGCTACATGAGATGACGCATTTCCGCAGCAATTCATGGAGGTACTACTGTAGTTGTCGTGTGGATGCTTACCGGCAAGTGAAAGCATCCCACCGACAACATGTTTTGAGCATACAGCACCCGAAATTGTTGACAGTACGCGGAAGTGCTGGCAGCTCGGATGCGTTCACTGCTTGTTGATCAGGTGACTGTTGGTTTGTTTACCGAGCGTGGCATCTACCCCGGCGAACAGAGCAACAGCCTGTATGCAGGACCTCCCTGTTTTCTATGATTTGGGACTCAGTCGGTTACTTACTGATCCAGCTAGAAGACGATGCTTTTTGTGTGGGTCAGCAACTTCAACAACAATCCAAACACTCGAAATATGATGAAGTCTCATACGGGTGAAAGGAGGAAAGTCCTTTGCCGTGAATTTATTAGCAAACACCAAATAAGCAGTTACTAACTGTTGGACAGGAAAGTAAACGTCTCATATGCACATGGTTTTTTAAAAACTGAACATTCTCACGCGCCTTCTTGAACTTTCATTCATATTCATTGACTACCACGCAATTGTAAGCGAACACTGCAAAGCAGTTTCACAGGTTCCCTAACAAACTTCACTTTTCACTAGACGCGGGGTGGAGCTTCGAGAAAACCACAGACTACTCGCATGCCTCGTCAGTATTATCCGCCGTTAGACGGGTAGCATAACTTTTTACTTGAACGTTTTGATGAGTGCCTTTCACATGCCTTTCACGCACCTTTCGTCGTGCTAAGTTCTGGATCTTATTCTGTTCGCATCGCCTCCTTTTTCTGACAACCTCGTTTAGCCATCTAGTATTCGTGGTGTTCCTTTTTGTGTCTTTACCCAAGAGATTCCAGCTGTAGTTTCTTGGTACTGTTTGTTGAAACCGTTCCATTTAATACAAAAAGCATTATTTGTTTGGTTTGTTCGCTCTCCTAGCCTCGACCTTGGCTGGTGGATGACTACGACAAGTGGATTGAAGCCATTCGGCCTGACAAGCAGGCCTATCGTTGTGTGCTTATATTTTGTGACAACAGTGGTCCAGACGTCATACTGGGCGTCCTTCCATTTGCTTTGGAATTTATCAGCCGAGGGAGCAACGTGATCCTGGCAGCTAATTCAGGTAAGAGGGTGCCGAATCTCGGGCCTTGATGTCTCGAACGGGTAAATATTCGAATTCATTTGACCAAGTTTCCCGTTCGACATAACATCGCACGAAATTACCGCATGTAAATCCGGGACCTGTGCATCTGAAGGCTAACAGTTCCATCTGATTTAGCAATGTGTCATCATCTTTGTTACAAGGGTTAGCTCTAACGCCTCATTGTCAGGTTTTGCATCCATGTAAATAAAAACAAAAACGAGAAAGAGATAGACTTATTGCTAGACTATCAGACACGTCTGGAGGTGCCTATACTTCCAACCTCTCAGTCAAACAATGTGATTAAAATCTGCCAACACGAGGGTCATTGATGTCGTTCGCGGCTTGTGTCTTGCAATATCCCCCAGCCAAATATAGGGAACGTCACAGGGATTGTCTCCTACTTGTTCCTCTCAAGTCAACATCCTCCAATCTTTGGTTTGCGCCAATCTAAGGGACGTTTTTCAATGTATGTTGAATCGATCTGTGCGGCACAGTCCTATGCCACCACAACATGGACCGACTACAGAGTAAAAGTAGCCCGTACTGGGGATGAGCCCTTCGGTGGTGCGCGACACAACTGCTGTAGAGGCGCCATTTTAAGGCAGCTGCGTGTACCTCGTCGATTTAACCCACGTCCCAATCGCACCTGACCGTCCTTAAACAGGCGAACTCTGTTCGTATGCCTGCCAGTACATGTAGTGCGAAAACAATATGCCTCCATTTGCCCGGAATGCACGCCGTGCCTACAACATAATATTTCTGTCATAGCCACTAGGATATGCCAATTTAAGCACGTAAACATCTCTGCTGCATGAATGACTATATTCGCCAAAACTCCCATAACAGTAGCCACATCATATTACCCAATACAGCCGCCTGATAGTTCAGTCAAGCTGATGACATAAACACCAGCAAAATGTCCAGTTTATCCGGGTTCCACGGACGTATAGTAGCCTATAACCAATTTTACGGACAGACATTCGGGTTAGTCGAAATCGAGACGATCCATGACAACGAACTGGCCTTTTGCTTGAACTACGTGGCAGCGAACTTGTATTCAGTGAATAATGAAGCTTGCCACCATTTGTGACATTTGCATTCTGAAAATTTATATATTAGAGTTGGAGTACTGTTATGTGAAATCGGTATCTATCTAGCCCTAGCAACCACATTCTACGTTACCTGCAGCTCCGGCCATAAATGATGTTACCTTCGAGGAGCTGGAAATACTTCTACGTCTTATTGCTGCTCATGAACCATCCGTGGCGCGAGCTCTGGACACTAAGCATCTGCTGGTCACGGAGAATGGGCAAATTGGACCGTGTTTGGATCTACGATTGACAGCGAGTACTTTGGTGCAGTTGATCAAACGTGAACAGGTGATAAGGTTTCCTGTTGTTGTTCAGGTTGAATTGTTTGACATTTTCTCGCGCATCAAAAATTGTAGCTGTTCTTGAGTTGCTAAGTTAACGCATTATATCACCTTCAGCCGATTAGGTTGATTTTTCACAAGAAACCTTTGAGGGTCTTGAGTATTCAGTGTGATTCGGCCTACCGTGTTAAATGGAGCGTAGTGGAGAGAATGGATTTTTGGGGCACTATTTTTGGTACTCACGATCGATTGCGCACATGTCATATAGCACTGCACAGCCTCATACCTCTCAATATTTTACAGCTGAACTCCACTGGCATTTCATCTACACGAAAACAGTGAACTCAGAAAGGAGGGTTGGGACGCCGAAACCCTTTTCAGTATATGCTGAACGGACTGGTTTCACCAGCGGGTTTGGTTTGTAGTTATTGGTTTGAATCGGTCAGTTCGCTTAATTTGTATTCTGCATACACTGGCTGCTACAGTACATCTATCAAACTCTTCAATCAACCGCTTCAACCCAGTTATTGTGTGGTTCCACGTCGTGCTGCCCAACTCTACTGCACCATTCAAAATCATTTCTGGCTAACGATCGCTCTCCAAAAGCTTAGCTGCTCCTAAAGGACTCAGTATTTTCAACTCCTTTCACTTCGTTATGAGGGCCCGAGTATGTACCTGTGGAACCCCCCTGCATGCGGCTCCGACTTTGTTCAATTACTGTCTGACTGTGACTTGTGCAGAAGCGTTTCGTGATTCGGATGGCGTCCCGAACCATTAACGTTTAGACAACCACCTCTTCAGCTCGAAATACTTTACGGCCAAGATGAAGCTGCACAATTCAAATATCTGTATGCTTTCTTTTTCGGATGACTGCGCTTTATATGCACGTTCGAAAGTGGAATTGTAGTGAATAACCAAAACATCTGCTTTGATAGCATCTCGCTTTGGTACATATATATGGCTTTTATCAACCCGTCCACGCTTTAAAACAGCAGACGTCCTCTAGTCAAGTTAATGGCCGCAGCATATTGTGCCGTGAAGATTTCAGGTACCTCAGCAGCACCCTGACCACAGAACTGCACTGCACTGCACTGCATTTTATCGCCCACTTAAGAGCGTTTGGAGCAACCATGAAACTCATTGCTAAAAATACCGCCATGGCACATCGGCGGTCGCCTGGTGTCGTCAGTCCGGTCGTCTTGCTGAATACAGAAGGACGGCTAAGCAAAAGGATGCTGCTGCTGACGTCTTCCTTACACTTCCACGTGTTCCTTCTCCCCTGTCCCACTCCATTTTGGTTACGCTCTCAACAAGTTTCAGCACTAGGATTGACCACTTTATTTGCCTTGCATCATGCTGAGCTTCTGCGCGTCCGTCTTTAGTAAAAAAAACCTAAATACCTCGAATTCGGTTTTCAAACCCGTCTACTTAGCTCACTGAAGGAATGAAGCAAACAGGACAACTAGCGGCTCCTGTTCTTGCGCTGAATCCAGGACTCAATTACTGTAATTGAACTGATTGCCCTCTCGCTCTTTTTCGTTCTCGGCTGTGCACCCGTTTTGGTGCGCACGCCGCTTCCGCCGGATACATCGGGTTTGTTACTGTGTTGAACCGTTCAGCTAGTGCTCTGATACCCGTTGTTACTCACCCCTGCGTGGTTCATTTGGGAACGCCTCTGAAAGAATCTCGAGAAAGAGAGGTCCAATGCTCTTTGTTTATTGTATTTGTCTATGTGTCGCGGGATGTTCTTATAATCAACTCATTCCTCTTCGAGAAAGGGTCGCCGTAAAGCAGTAAGCTATACCCCGACGGACTGTAGCTCTGAATCAGTCAAAGACGGTTCTTTTACCATAGGCTAAATGCTCAGACATCGTTGTCGTCGCTGATGACATGGACGCACAGGTCGGTAGGGTTAGCACTGCTGAGTCTTAATTAGGTGGTCGTCCTAGGTTGTACACGAGACGCAGGAACAACCGGGAGTGCTTACTACAGATGTGTGCTCCTGTTCATTGAACTTTTCGGGTTCACGCAAAACCCACACACCGTATGGCTACTGGAAGCTCGTGAACCCCGAAATCAAGCGCATCTATCAGAACCTACTTCTCCAACGACTACCTGCTGATGCGATATAATATACTATCACTAGGGCGAGATATCCGGAATTATATTGAATGCCGAATCTCCTATCCATGTACCAGCCGGTCTTTTCTAAGTATTGCAACTCTGACAGGGCCGTGGCTTTGCTGGAAGCCTGCTAACAGACTCCTAGCGTTCGCAACCCTAACCCTACTCGACCCGATATCAGGTAAATCTGAGTGTCCACAAAGACCGGGAAGCCTGGTGGATCCAGGTCGAAAATGTGGAAAAAGCGGTGACGGAAGTGTTTGCAGGTTGTTTCACTAGCTTCTTTGAAGAGATCCTGGAGGGTCAGTGAAACTGTCAAGGACCAAAATGACTCTCTGGTTTCCAGCAAAGAATAATATTTAGACCGTGGGGATGAACACTTTGAATAACAATTCAGTTGGACATCTGCTAGTTCAGATTCACGCGATCGGCTTTTGCCGGAAACATAGATTGTGGACATAAAGCGCCCTTCAGTCTCAGAAATGTTCGAGTGTCTTCATACTCCTGGTCCTGACGACCTTCCACCTGGTTTGTTCAAGGACGGTGGCGAATTTCTCTGTCAGTGGTGGTCTAACCTATCTGGGTCTATCTGAGAGAGAGACCGTCCCAGACAAGGAGCATTTGGTAATGGTATTCATCTCCTATGAAGGTACCGGCAGTGAATGAAGTGAATACAGTGACGTCAGTTTCACGTCATCGCAACTAGACTTCTGGTGTCACTCAAGCTGCAAGCAAAACCTTAAACCATGAGCATCTATCAGGATTTCGACCAGATAGAGGTTGCATTGACCAACTCTTCACAGTTTGTTGGGTGACGGATCAGCGCCATATGTACACACGACCCACAGTGAAAAGGATGCTGGAGAACGTTGTGCTTGAACCTTGCTGCTGATCATGCTGTGTGGCGTGGTGCATTCGATTCTCTAAATCTGCTCCGAATTTCGAAGACCTGAATCACGGTTGCCAATTTGCTTTACTTGTGGTATCAGACAAGCATATCAGTGAGTCAAAAGGGGCGTGCGTACCGGGCCACTGTAAGGGCTGTGTTTTTGTGTGATTGTTGGACATGGCCTCTGATTGCAGAGATACCACCGATGTTTCAGAACCCTTACTAGTATCGGATTGCGTGGACGAATTCATAACGGGGTAGTTAGCAAATGGGTGTTGGGCTGTGCAGCAGGAACTTCAGTCGCCGTAAACCCCCGATCGCCATGAATTGCGCTGGCTTGGCCGTGCGTCACACACGCCGACTCACCGAGATGAATGTTGTTCTCCTAGCCTCCTCCCAAGTGAGGCAAACTGCAAATGGACGTATGATTCGACATGAGGTATTGTGAAAGAGCTTAAATAAAGTTTGGGTGTTCTTGTTGCAGTCCGCCTCTCATGAAAGGGTCCTGGTGATGTCCAATGTACTTGGCTAGTGTCGTCATATTACGAGGCAGCTAATCGGATTCAGTGACCTTCTGTCCAGATTATCTGACTGAGTATTTGGGGGTGTTGGCAATTCGGAATATATACGGTATAGTAGCATGCACTTATATTTTTTTACTACAGGGCTTCAGATTCAAGTAAGTAGACTTCGTGGTTTTACGATTGTGAAACGTCTTTTTGACTACTGATGTTGTTGCCCGTGATTTTTTCTGATATTTTTGATGGAGATTGTATATGCTAAAGCTCTGATCATAAAAACGCTCCGAACATTCCAAATTCTTTTATGAAGTTTGTTGTCTTTGTCGGTTACCTGTATTGAGATTTTTTCAATTTTGATCATCGCAGTGGACAGGTTACAGCGGGGACACCGTACTGTGAACGGAATGGTACGTAAAAGACAGAATCATCAAATTTCATGAGGTTAGGTCCTTAACGCTTCCCGGTTTTTTTTTTCGAGGACGCACTTCTATCCTTAATACACCAATGTGCAACCAGCAGAGGACTGTCAGAATGGTTAGACAGCGCTGCGATCATGGCAGTTGTATTCAGGGAATGATCTCACCCCCTCGGTCCGTTGGAACTGCTTCCTGTTCTTGCCGTTGATGCCTTATAATTTGGGTTTAGGCAACCATTGTGTTTTCCATCATACTATAGTGCCTGACACCTGTTTTCGGCTTCACTCCTCTCCTCAAGACACACCCGCCTGCACTGAGGCGTTAGTTGTAGCACTGACCAAAGGAAACAGATCATATAGAACCCCTAACTAATCTAGACGGTTCAGATGTTTCGGTCCTCTGTTTATAAGAAGCGATTTCGACATAAGTTACGTCATAGTGGAGGGTCTTTCATGATTTGGGATGCCATATGTACTGGCTATAGTGAACTTCGAAAGCACTGTTGATTTCAACTTCAAACACACTAGAATCGCCTCCTTCCATTTTTTGCAAATTGCTAGTCTGGGTACTGATGTTCCACGCGGCAACACCTCAATCCATATTGTCAGTTTAACACGATCATTGATACTATACAGAAAACTGTCCCGTACATAGGTGTGGTCATCAACCCACCAAAGGACCTGTGAATCGTAGTAACGAGGTCCGCATACCGCTAGATCAGGTTCTCTAACATTGTAAGTGAGTACATAAATAACATTCCTTTATGTGTGGGAGGGATTGAGCTCGAAAGTGTTGCAGAACTTTTGCGTTTAACAGGCGACATTTATTGAACTAGTCCGGTTTAGCGACTTAATTGTGTCAATAAAATCTGGAAACCCGCGACAGGCTGCAAATTATTCAACTCAGTAAAACATTCACGTAAGAGAAGTTGCAAACCTCATTCAAGTATGTCAAGTTATCCATGTGGCAATTTCTCGCTGTACTTGAGGGATGGAAACTGATTAGCTGTTTCCACCGAAAACACCAACTCCACGCTCGATCATGGGGCAACCGTAATAGTGTCGTTCGCATCGACTCATTTCCAGTGTCTGAACTGCTGGACATTAGTTAGTAGTGTGAAACCTATTAATGGACCGTGCGTTTCCATCGCTCGTGTTTGGGCGTTACCTAGACTTTTTCCACACCCACATTTTTGTACGATTTTGCACGATTTACCTTGGCAGTCTTCTGTTCTAGGTGCGTCCTTCATTAAAGATAACACTACTGCTCCATTACGTTTATTCTTTTCAACAAAAGGTTGATCTCATTGTGATTGAGGGGATGGGGCGGGCGGTTCATACCAATCTGTATGCGCGGTTCCGTGTGGACAGTTTGAAGGTTGCCGTGATCAAGAATGCCTGGCTGGCGCGACGCCTTGGAGGTGAATTGTACGGTGTTTTGTTCAAATTTGAGCGTGGCTCAGAAAACCAGTTGTCAGCTGAGACACGAGAAAACACACCGACGCTGAATCAGGGACCGGGTACCATTTTTACTGATCAGGCCGTTGATACGATTTGATTCGTATTTGTATCTTTATATTCCTCGATTTTTATATCTAGTAACATTGCGGGAGCTAAGAATTCTCATTGTGCCACTCTCTCCGTGACCTGCTCGCAAGCATTCTTCCGAACATTAATTGGTTGACTCATCGATCACTTCCTTTGTTCCAGGCTGCTATTAGCAGCGCTATTCTTTTCATTCCTTTCTGTATCCAATTCCAAAAAGGCTATTTTATGACGCCTGGATTTCTCCTATGTTGATACTGGTTGAAGGGCACTGTAAGGCAGTACTCCGCACCGTGACAAATATTTCTATGCCTTTTCCATCTTCCGATATCTTGACGCTTTTCACTCGATGTCTCGATACAATTTTACCATGATTTGGCAGAAATCCAAAGGTGTCAGAAAACCACACGAATGTTGGAAACGAGCTCGAGGAAGTTAAGCAATGACTTGGCAGCGAAGTATGAAGGCCATTGTCAGCGAACGCAGACGCGCCGGTCATCGCCGTCTTCCCCTTGATTCGGACACATAGACGGGACACATCAATTCTTAGAGACATTGTCGGACATGGCCCGGTCGCGCGCTTAGTGATGCGCATGCATCCAAGTTGTGCTCTCAATGCATAGCTTTCCCTCGCAATTTTCCCACCGAAAAGTCCACTGACACCCTTGTGTTGGCGCGCCAACTATATCAGCTACAGCCTCCAATACGTTGACCCAAACCTCTCTGAATCATCGGTGAACGAAACCGGTGGCAGCTATAGTCACTACAATAAGTAGGCGGTTTTTACAGCTGAAGATAATGTTTGGAATTTCGAATGATTTCTGGATGTCGAGTCAACTTATTCCAAGGGATGTCTGACTGTGGCGAGTAAAATGTAGAGTTGCCTACCTCTTAACACATTTTAACTAGACATCGGCTGATATTCAGATTTTTATCAGGTGATCTCAAAAAATGTTTATCAAGGCATCTTTTAAAGAATGTTGGACCGTTTTGATATGCAATAGGTATGTAGGACTATTTCCATCCTTTAAGTTTTTCTCTCAATCATAGTTTGTGGGCCTTCGTGTTTGCTGCAACCGGCTGATCAACAAAACAGGAACCGTCAATCAGTTGATTATAAACTAAGATGACGAGGGTCCCTAAAAATGGTCATTATTGGTACATTACAACAGAGTCCATATGGATGGATATATATGGATATATATATATCCATTAGCCCAAGTGCAGCTCTGCACAAGTTTGCTCCCTATAGTTTGTAGTTAGATAACGAATGGTGAGCGATTTGTTTCAGCTGCTGCTGCACAGAAAAAGAGAATCTACTGAGGCCACGGCAGAAATTTGACGTGATCGTCCGAACGTGATCACTCTAGGGAGGTGCACCGTGGATTGGTTTCATTGCAGAATTCCACTCGCTTTCTCGACCGGTGTGAAGAGCTTTGCCGTGCTGCTAGACGGTCCGCTAATGGAAGGGTGGCAGTAGTATCACTAAAAACTTGCGGTAGTTGGACCGTGACCGAGCTCATGTATCTCGTCCGATTCCTGTGAACTGTCTTCCAGCTGTTAGATAAAACCTGTGGGATTTCGGTACCCGCAGAGATGTTGGGAACTATCAAACCGAATGGTTGCACATTTAGATGGCAAAAGGCATAAATCTACTTAACCTTCATGGATTTAGCACTGTGATTTGGGCAAAAAATGTGAAATCAGATTCATTCGAAGTGCCCTGTCACGTTTGAGGTCAAACGTTCTCTATTATCAAATGAAGGTGAGGAAGAGGCCACCAGGCCCTTAACGACAGTTTGCTGAGACTGCTTATGTGATCGCTTTAGGTATTCACCCAGCAGATAACGTTTCTGTGTGTGTAGGATAATCGATACATTAGCACCATGTCTTCCTGGGTCTGTTGTGCGGAACGGCATGCATTCACAACTTCAGAGAACAAAGCGTGTAAGAATTACTATTTTGGTCATTTTAGAGGTCCTCCAGGTCTGGTATTACGCCTCAGTCATGGAATCCATAACTGTACGGCATAATCCAGACGTACCGGGATGGATGCGCAGCTTCCTGTAGCATCCGTCATTCTTTTGCCAGTCCGCCAAAGCACCACTTTGAACAAGCTCAGATGATCCGAAACACGACCGCAGTTCAAAGGCCGTTTCAAATAGTTCTGGATAATTACGTTAAGGATATTTTCTTATCTTTTCTTATCTTACTGCCCAAATAGCAGGTGCACACGAGGACTGCGATTTGTTTTTGATGGGCCGTCAAGGTCCAAGCGTAATCGTGCTCATTGTCCCATTGATACGATGGAGCAGGAGGCTTTTCGTATATGTTTGACAAAATTAAGGGACAGAAAAAGATTTGTTTTAATTTTGAGGGACTCCACAGGTACTCCGTTGTGGTTTGTATGATGTATCACTAGTTCGAACCAACATTTTTCTGCGGCAAAACCGCTGGCATGGAAAAGTTAATGGTCTATCACGTCACCAGTAAGTTTAGAGATGTTCCACTGATATTTGCAGATGCGCCTGCTCGGATGCTTGACAGCAGTCTAAATCACATGGACTAGTTGTCCAATATCCATCGCCTTGATTCGGGCTGTCTGCAATGCGGTTGTTTGGGGATGGTGTATTCTGGAACCATTTGGAACATCGGTTGTAACAGGTTGTAGTTAACCTGTTCCAAAAAAGTGAAATAGTTTTTTATTCCATTACTTGTGATAGGAGGCAATGGCTGGACTGATTAGCCCCGGTTTCTCTTGTGTTCACTGAACTGGTGATCGCTGGTTAGCAGAGGTCGGAAAAAATTTAATCCCTGTTTAGTTCCAGTGAGTGTGAACCAGCAGAGCCGGCGGGGCCTCTAATATATTGGTCCGTACGTTGTCGACTGCGATCGAGTTGCTTTGCTTCGGTTGAAGGCTTCTTGTGTGTTGAATGATTGTAGAAAGCCATTTTATATCGGCCTCCAGTTTAAGACTGTGGTGCGAGATCAGGATCTACATTTTGCTGTAGAGTCGCATGATTCCAAGGAATCCCGGAATTAAAATAATATTCGTTTTGAAAAGCACATCACTGAGTGTAGAATACATTCCACCAGGGGTTCTCAGTTTGTTGGTGTATGACCACGCACATAGTTAATTTGGTCACATTGAAACCCTGTGAAGGAAGTTGTGGGCTGTAATAAAATGTCAAAAAATCGTACGGCGGCTGGCTAGGATCACTGTGGAATCCGTCTCCCTTGCGTTCAATATAACAATGGAAGGCAACGAATGTCACTATTATCACAACATTTTGACTTCAACCCACATCCGAGTATCATACACCGTCAAAATGCCACCACTCCCGCCTTTGTTCTCTAAGCTATTGGTAAACCCTGATTCCTCGTCATCTATCCACTCAGTGCGTCTTACCTGCCCATCTACGTTTGTCCCATCTGGTCAGCTTTTTCGTCCGCTACCCAGCCCTAAACTTCTACCAATTCCTTCCGTACTATGTACTTCCCTTCCGGCTCGACGATGCCAAAGATGGCATGGTTTACAACCCTGCCTTCAACTGCATGCCCCCCTCCAAAAGGCCCTCATACCTCCATGCTCAACCCCAGAATCCACCTTCCGCCGTGGGGTCACACATTTCCCCTACATTCACTGCCTTACCCACAGCTTTAAGCATACCTCGATCGTCCCTGAACACATGGCCAGTTAACCTTGTTTCATGTACCACGCCTCCTTTCTCTAACTTCTCATAGTGCCAAGGCACACAGCGGGCGCTTTTAGCAATTTCCTGAGTAGAACGATTGGCTCGCCAATTTCAACAATATACACAAGAGACTGACTTAACCTTGCCCCGGTTGCAGAATATCTCCTAGGAATTTCTTCTGTGAATCCAAAACAGCGAACATAGCAGAGTAAAAAAAATACTGCCGATATGTGAGTTACCAGAGACATACAGAATGCACGCAGCTTGACGTCTCTGGTGCAATTCGCTTAGCATTTACCCTTTTCTCTAGGTTGTAACTACGCCATGCTGGGGTCACTTCACCATCTAAACATGCCAAACCATCATGCATATCATGTAGTTCTCCGATCTCTTGTCCCTGCAGCGAACCACTAAATTCTGCGACTCACCCAACTTCCAGAAATATTTCGAACCTCTTTCCGCGCACCACTGAATATCGGCAAGCCATCCATATCCAAAGTGAGAATGCTACTATCCACCGTAGCTCCTAGCTGGTAACTTGTATTCCTCTGCAGATCTCTCACCCACTGCCTGAGTGAGCATTAATGAACCGTCCGTGATGGCTCTCTAACCCCCTTTTACGCTCTAGCAGGCTCCAATAAACGAAAATCCCACCTCCTAAAGTGCTTGCCAGCTATCCACTCCCTTTTTTAAACGAGCGAAACACTAAGTCAAGTACGTTTTATCCATGAGTTTTGGAACCGTCTACTCACACTTCTGCGCCTCCTATCCAGCTTCCTGAACAACTACACCAATAGCTGTGACTTTAGTGATGCACCGTCATCACCAGCATCGAGCACATGACATGAGTGTTCACCACAGGAGCTTCGCTGCCGTAAAGCCATGATCTATTTGAAAACCTTATTGTGAATAAATGAATAAAAATGGATGAGGAAGGGACCTAGTTTTAGATCTCTACAATTATTCGAGGATACCACAACTGCAGTCATTCACTCAGGCAGTTTGGATAGAAACTGACAACAAGAACGTCACTGACATTTATGAGAAGCCATATCTTGCGGAGTCCCAAACCAGGAACAGCCGGTGTATCGTCAATTACTTTGAGATTTAAAATCCCCCATGTCTCTTTTGTCCATATCTGTAACCACCGCTTCACCTTCGTGTTTAATGTGTGCATATGAACTGGCGTTTGTCGGTTCCTGCTACTTCACTCATTTGACCTTGATGTCATCCAGCCATTTTGTGGCCGACATAATGCGCGCGTGACCGTCTCACGTGTAGGCATGAATTGCTCATCTTGTCCGTACACTTCTTGTCCAGTGGGCCAGATGTTGTGAACGAGGATCTGCTGTCTAAGCTTGTAAATACTGTGAGTTTGCGTCGCACAATAAAAGTGCAATATGGAAGCCCAGCTCCGATTTTTTGCCTTCTCGGAGATTCTGGGATGAAGCCTCAGTCGAAGATACCCTTTTAGCTGTAACAGTGGGGCTCACGGATCCAACAGTTGAAATTTATTACCACTCATATCCACCTGCTATTTCATGCCGCAGTCTAACCCATAAAATGGCGCCCTCCAGTGGACCTTTTTGACACCTTTCCTATTTTGGGTCCCCAATGTAGACACGCTTGTCTCATTGCCTCGTTTGAACGGCAGAAAGGAGCCATGCCTTGCCCTTGATGCACCCAAGATCCACGCTTGTCCTAATTTGTCACGACCTCTTGGACAATCCTAATTACCATGACAACCCAAACTAACTCACCTAAGATGTCCATGTACGGGGCCGTCCACAAACCAAAGTGAGAAGTCGCGATGGCGGTACCCCGACTGCCATAACCAATCTGAATGCTTGCCCGTATTTCACCGTGTCCCTACTATTTCCTGACTGAGCGTGTTACATGCCCCCACAAGTCCGTCCCAAACCGCTGAATTTGTGCGTCACTCGAAGACACCGTTTGGTTGTACTAGTACTCCACATCTTACTTGATCACGTTTGAGACAAAACATCCTAACCTTTAGAATCATTGCAAACGAAACGGGCGTCCAGGACATTGCGGAACCTATCGACACTGTGGAGGAGACAATTGCAATGCAGTTTATTTTGAGCCCCGGTTCTTGTAAGTCACTTCCTCTATCTAGTCGTAAAATTAGTTTGGCTTTGAAAGCCTTTACGATTGCTCAGCCTCAGTAATGTCGGGTTGAGCGTGAGATCGAACTCCATCAGGCTCTTCTAGACTCACAGATCAAACCTGAGCCAGCCGAAACCGAGTTAGAGGCCAAAGAGGAGTCGCCAGATAAAGCTTTGGAACCAGTAGCCTCAACTGACCGGTTAACGCAATACTTCAAACCCCGCCAGATGAATGAAAGACCCTTAAGTTATGCTAGTGATATCATACGGTGATCTCCATGGCCAAAACCGTTCAATTCTTCCACTCCAGTGACAGCCACCGTAAAACTACCGAAGACCAAACTATCATAATCTGCTGGTAACCCAAACTAGTACTGCGGGCTCATGCGCCAATTTGAGATGTATATTGAGTGCAAGGTGGAAGATCCCGGTAAGAGTCTCCCGTATTGGGTCCAACATTGTCAAGGCAATGCTAAGGCAGCCATTGAAGAATGCGTGGTGCTCCCCCTTGAAGTAAAATATTTCAAGGGTCGGGGGATTCTCCGCAATCTTTTCGGCCAGCTTCATTTTTTGCTCGCTCTCCACTTAAAAGCCCGTTCAGATTAGCAAGTCAGACCACTGGAATAGCCGGGCCTCTGTTGGGCTTATGTAGAAAAATGTGAAGCTGTGAGGTTGTGCAAACGCAGATGCGCTGCGCTTCAGATTTGCACTCGCTTGTCGTTGTAAAGAGAATTGTGCGTTCCCCTCCCTCATCACTGCAGCACAAAGGGGCTGGTGTGACAGATAAAGTATCAATGACGGGCCGGAATCCAACGTTCACTGACTTGGCAGGGTTTGTTGACACATGCTTCATCGTAGCATGAAATCGATTTGGGCGGCTGGCTGGAGAAAGGGGAGTGAGACGCCCTCATCTGCCAATAAATTCCGCCAACCATTCTCATAGACGAGATGGTTTTACGAGTTTCCCCACCAATACAAAGTCAGAGACGGACCGCGTTTCAAGGCCCCACTCACTATCTTCACAGCTTCACTCAATTTTCAGCTAAAAACACTTTCTGTTCATGGAAGTTCCTGATAGGCGGAGGTGCATGCGGTAGTATAAGGAATGCTTCGCTTAGAAGACTCTCACATTGTTACAGATTGTAAGTAAATTGTTCAATGAGGGCAGTCGGGTTTTGCTCGACGACATCGGAGGTTATTGAATGCACCGAAACCCGGAAAAGAAGCAGGGTCGACTTCAGAGATGGAGGGGTTTTGTGCTTCAACTCCAAGTGGTCAGCTTCCAACATGCATAGAAATTATTCTTGTTAAGCTTGACAGTCCCGCGGAGAAGGTGAAAACGTATGCGTTGTTAGACGTCGGGTGCGACATTACGTTGGTTACGGGGCCGCCCAGAAACCGAAGTACGTCAGTGCAATCATGTACTCCAACGGCATTTCCACTCTCATGGCACACCGGCGAGTATTTTCTACATGATCGCTACGGTAAACTCTCGCCCACCCGGACATGTAATTACAAATACAGACAAATTGTTTTTCCCAACAGCTGCCTCTGGAACGCGTTTGTTCTAACCCACTAAAACTCTCGTTCGGATTCAACAAGCTCGGTTTTCCGATGCAGTTTCAGTTTGCCCCTTCTACGAGCTCAACTATTTCATTTACGGTGTTCGTCCGGCTTTCGCATTAGCATTATCTCACCATCAAAAATTTCCTCTACGCCTGACTTCCCTACAACAGCGACACCATTGAGTCTCTTAGCTTCACTGTGAACCATATTTTCGAGAGGAACCTGCCATTTGTCTTCACTTCGAATATTTCCAACTCCAGCTCCATTTGCGCTCTCTGTGACCCTGGTCATTTGCTCGACTGCCCAAGGTGACTTATGCTCAGCAGCGTTTGTTCGGTTTTAGTTCAAGTCAACCGTATTCATCGTTGAACTGGTCGCACCCCATTCCCCATTGTTCTAGTTTTTTGGTCTACATAACTACCAAAACCTTTCAAGTAATAGCGTATCACGTTGGTTTCTCCTTACATCCTATTGTGTTTTTGCCCGCCGTGCTCAGTTTGTATCGGCCCGACCATGTCTCAGTCGGCATGTTCCCTACAAAATGGGAAATGTACCCATTGTTATTATTAAGCGGGACCTCTTGGGGGAAAACGTTGTCAGGCTCCTACCCACTAGTATGGCCACTGCTTTGCTTGGTTGTTCCATGGAAGCACTTCTGAGGCCAATAAAATCAGGCTTTCATCAGTGGATGAAAGCTTGTCAACCGTTATTGACGAAGCATTTGTCGTAAACAGCTTACCCATGAGAGCTGTCCTATGTATCAAATAAGCGACTAGCTCGTGGCCGCACCTCAGCGTTCGCCTCCAACGAATTGACTGAAAATGAGGTAGGAATCCTTCACGGGTGTAACGTATCCGAAGCACACTTGGTATTCGATCAACTCTCTTGCGGTAAAAAATAGCCAGTTGTCGTTACGATTTTGGTCCGTTGGGAACTGGGGCAAAGCAGAATGTTGTCAGTCATTGTGTAACCGTGTACAGTCAGGGCATCCAGGAGCATTTACGGCCGCTCTATAAGTTGGAATTCACAGACGCTTAAGCATCCAACACTGGTCTCCCCCTCAGAGGACCAGAAAGCATTATTGATAGTGGAGAATAATGCGGTGCGGGTAAATCGCTCAAACGCCATCTCAAACTGCGGCGCAATAGACCATGATTGCTTAAAGTTTATGCCGGGCTCTGTAACGGCCAAGTTTTTTGTCAACAAGGTAATTGCTTTGCCCTCAAAAGGAGGTTTCCGCACGAGGAACTGGTCGTCCAATGATCGTGGGGTCATCTCAGGCATTGACCTGACCGAACTCGCGTCTGATGTAATAAACATAACGACGGATAAATTACCAATGGAGCATGCTCTAGGAATGCGGTGGTACACAGATTCTGATGCGCTTGTAATCGCTTTTCATTTACCGACGAAACCGCCAAAGCACGGAGGCGTACCTTCCTGTAAATCTCTACCGTGTGATCCTCTAAGGTTCCTTTCTCCGTGGTAAATACCAGGCAGGTGTCTACCACAATCCCTGTGGAAAAGTGAACTTTCTTAGAATGACCCGGTAAAGGCTACCGATTGCATTCGCCGCGATAGTCGGTTGTCTAACGTTTGCATCCTCCGTAACTTGCGATTCCCCAGGTGCGTAAGGCCTAAAAAGGTTCGTGGTATTCCAAGTGCAGGACCTCATGCACTCTACGATGCATCGGAGACTGCATATAGCTTGGCGGCATATGTTCGGCTCACGGTGAAGGCTGAAGATTCCGGCTTGTCACTTGTCCCCTCGAAGGCGCGGGTGGCACCCCTCAGTTCCGCCTCAACACCAGGGGTGGTGGTGACAGCTGCGTGTTTGGCTGTCCCAGTAGCACATCCATTTGGAGCAAGTATAAAGGGCTTCTTCCAGCTTACTGTGTTTGGACGGACTCCAAGACTGTTCTGTATTACGTCCATAACATATCTCCTGGATTTTGTAACTTTGTTGAAAATTGAATAACAATTATTCGTGACATGTCGTCACCTACTCAAAGGAGACAGGTAACGTCGGAGAACAACCCAGCCCACATTGCCTCTCGAGGGTTATACAAACTCAGTCCGCCGCGTGGATGGTTAACTGGACCAAGATTTTTATTTGAACTAGAGAGAATTTGGCCTCCATGGCTTTGATCGACGCAACCCGAAGGGGTAGAGTTGAAGAGCTTTGTGGCACATGTTAACCAGCTCGGTTCTCCTGTTGGATGAAGATACAGAAGGACGCAGCTTGGTCACTACGCTGCAGACAATATCTATTGATCAAACAATAACAGGTTTATTTCCCATTTTGTAGGGAACATGCCAATTGGGACATGATCGGGCCGATACAAACTGAGCGCGGCGGACAACAACACAACGGGAAGGAAGGAAAAACCAACATGATACGCTATCACTTGAACAGTCATCGCAGTTGTGGAAAACAGAAAAAATAGAACAATGGGGCAGGGGTATGATTAGTTCAATGATGAATCCGGTTGACTTGAACTAAAACTGAAGAAGTGTTGCTGGTCGTGAGTGACCTTGGGCAGCCGAGCAAATGGCCACGGTCACAGAAAGCAAAATTGGCCTTAGACGCACCCCCTAAATTTCTCTGAAACCTCTGTTTTAATGGCAAAACTTTAGCATGAAGTTTTAGCACTTGATGGTATTTATTGGAACCCATAAAATCTTCCCACGTGGCCGCAGTTTTGTTGGAAATTGTTTAATCCTACTCATGGTCCTCTGTGGGCGCGTGATTGATATTTTAATGGCTGCCAGTGGCTTCAGGATGGGGATGATGGAAAATATTATAGATGCTTTCCTCAAGTCTTTTTCTCTGTGTTGCATTTGGAAATATTGTAAAGAGTACATGAGGACGCCCTCTTTGTCCGCGCAAACTCAAGATGGAGGAGTTATTTGCGACCCGTATAGGAAATAGTTTTCTATCGTTGCAGGAGGCGTCCCGCTAGACAAAGCCAAGGAATTCGCCAAAGCTGCAAGTTTTTTGTTTTTCTATCATGGTCATCACACGCTGTGCAGGTGCACGGCGGGGATATCTTGGCGGTATACTGAATCCTTGATGGTGCCACAAGAAGAATTAGTGGATTCATGGGCAGAAACAGCAGACGGTACAATATGCTGGCCAGTGCTTTGGAGTTCTGACCCATATCCAACGGATTAGGATGGTCTTTTGAGCGTGTGTAACACAATTGGTAGGGAAATAGTAGGGATAGTTTGAACTACGAGCAAGCCATCTGACTGGGTATGACGGTGGCGGTACCCTCATCGAGATGTCGTCCTTGGGTTCGTGGACAGCCCCATACATGAACATCTTGGGTGGGTCAATTAGGGTTCTCATGGTAGTTAAGATTGCCCAGCGAATCGTGACAAATTAAGACCAGCAGGGATCAAGAATATTCTAAGGTCCATCGAGGGCGTGCCGTGGTTCATTGCTGCCATTCAAGCAAGGCAATAAAACGGTCGCATCTACATTGGAGACCCAAAATATAAAGTTTCAAAAGGTCTTCTAGAGGGTACTATGGTATGGTTTAGACTGCGGCCTGGCATAACAGGCAGCCAAGAGTGGGCACAATTCCCGGCTACTGTAGTGAGGCGACACTGCCCGATTTCGAAATACGGTAACCGATATTCAGGCAGAGACAGCAGGTAGGCGGTCGGTGCAAGCAAGTGTGTGCATATGTGACTATTATGGACGTGTATTAGCTAAACTGTGCGCAATTAATGTAGTTCGGTGCACTCTGGGACCATAAATTGGACAAAACGTGAGGTGCCTGGTGGTATTGCGTGTTTGGACATTAATGTGACCTCACAATGGCGCAGTTATGGCCTAAAAAAACCGTGGAGGCCTTTCAAAGAGAGTCGCTTCGGAGGACTCATACCGCGTGTATTCACTGAGTCTCTGTTAGCAACTTTTGCTTTGCTTTAAATGATATTTTGGATCCATAGGAGGAATGCCCGGAATATATACTATATCCTAGGCAAGCTTAGTGCAGCGGCACAGGTGTTCCACAAAAGTTGCTCCTATTTTAGATTTCCACTTCCCCCACCTTGCAGAAGGCGCGGTATGGGACTCAGCACAGGGCAGAGGATGTCTTTGGGGGGAGGGCATGCAATTGAGGTGAGGGTTGTAAACCGTGCAGTCTTTCGCGTCGCCGGGGAGAGGAGTGGACATGGTACGGAAGGGGTTGTGGATTTTTAGTGCTGGGTGTTGACCGTAAAAGGTGATCAGGTTGTGCAAATGTAAATGGGCAGGCAAGGCGCATTCGGGGTATGGATTATAGGGAGTCAGGGTCCATCGACCACTTAGATAGCAAAGGTGGGAGTGGTGTCATTTTTGCCATGTATGTTACCTGGATGTGTGCTGAAGGATACCTGTTCCCGCACAGTGAGATATGATAAACATTGCAGTCCCCAGCCAGATCTTATAATAATATTAATGTTTATTCCCAACTGGTGGGTGGCATGCCGTCAGGCATGATCATAATGTTACAGTCAGAATTAAAAAAATGACTGGCGGGGTTTGTGGGTACAGGGGAATGCTCGGAAAGGGGACACTGTCATAAACATTGGGCAGTTAGATAGTAGCGGAAGTGCTTGTCTTAGTAGCTGACCTATTCGGATATTGCAGACATGATTGTGGAAACGATTACGGATAACAATGAACAGGTATAAACGATGAGTTTGATGAGGCTCAAACCTACATGACGGACATGGAAAAGAGCCTCATGGTAGCTTGAAATAGCGAGCTGCTTTCGAAATGTGTCTGAGATGTGGAAACTTTCTTATATATAACCGGAAGCTGAAGATCAGAAAATGGTAGGTTTACAAACGCAGACACGAGAACTGATAATGGGTTTTCCAGAACTGAGCCCCTGGTTATTGACAATGCTGCTGCGGCTGAATCATCATCATCGTCATCATCATGGACAGCATGACATCAATCGTCAACACTGATGCCTCGCGCCGAACAACCATTATGTATTTGAAGGCCTTATGGTAAAGAAAGGAATAAAGGTGGACAAGGATAGTACTTAGTGCTACCTTATAATAATCATTCCGAATTGCCTATACCCCGGCCCACACACTAAACACGAGCTTCTTTTTGCCAACAGGCACCATCACCAACGCCCCCGGTTGTCTCAGACACTCCTTTTCCCAAACGGAGGCAAACAGATCAGAGAGGAGCCAACTGGGTATTTTATCCCGGTCTTTGTACAACGTGGGTTGGAGGTCTTCCGGACCAGAAGCTCATTGGCGCTTGAGGGAGACCCTCCTAGGCCGTGAGGAATTCCACGTTCACCGTCCAGGGTTCTACGTCAACTGTGGGCTCCAGATGTGTGACAGATAGTGGCCACGATAGCTGTTGTTCGAAGTGTTTGGCCCACCGGTCGAGAGGCACTCCCTTTATTAAGGATGGTTACTCCCTCCTGATCCTTGATGGTTTCGCTCGCAAGAGGTTTTCGGGGACCGGTTGCAGGGGTCAACTAAAATAATCTTTGGGCATTACCGGCTTTCTGGGCTTCTTCCATTTCCTTGGCCTTCCATGACCACCGGACTTCATGGTCGGTTTGCACGCTTGCTTTCACTTGACGTCTGATAATTCGTCGCGTCAAGTTATGTTCGGGCCCGGATATTTCTCCGAGATGAAACAGCTCCACAGTTATGTCTGATATCTAGTGCTTGAGTGAGCCTGGTGGCGCCGTGCCACAAGCAAATCCCCCAGCACTCCGCAAAGAGGTGGCGGTCTCGACCCAGTATGAATTCTCACTGCGCTCGAACACGGAGTGGTTACAAATTATGATGAGGACGACGGAGCCGTTGCTTCTAATAAGCTACAAGGTATCGGTATCGGAGAGCAGACGTGGAGTGAAGTCAGGATTTGGTGCTCTAAATGAGCAAACTGGACATCAAGTACCCTTTCACTTGCTGGATCTTCGCTACTGGTACATCCATCGGTACATGGTTAAAAAATAATGAGGCCCTTGAAACCTAGGGCTCAAGTCTATTCCACATAATTTTATGAATGACTTGAATAAACCATTCTTCAGCTTTAATGTCACTGCGTCTAATAATTCCTATGATCACTGAATCCAGCTATCAAATCATTGGTGTACAAGCGGCTCCCCCATTATCGCCAATGGGACTGAGTAAGCAAGTGGTAAGTTAACCCTTATGACAGTAAGACTCCAGTTTCTGCGTGAAAATCGATTGAGAATTGTGGACAACGGGTTTTATTAAGCACTTGGTGAGTTAGCCACCACAACTATGCTTAATTGTGCTTTGAACGATATTGCGGAAGATTTACATTGTAATTATTATGCATTTGTCAGTTTCAGAAACCCCGTGGAGTGAAAGCCGCCTCATGAAAACGAGTACTGCATTGACTACACACCACGTTTGCACCGGTGCAACCAATAAATAGAAACATAATCCGCCAAATGTGGTTGTGTATTTTTCAGGCATGGGCCCGGCAGGAGGAGGTACGGTATGGAGGACCGTTGTTTGCCGTTGGATTAGCCTATCATGTATAGTTTAGGCTTCATAACCAGCCGCGTGTATAGGTACGGGGCCGGCAGTTACTAGAAATGGCCAAGAAGCGCGACATCCTGGACAGTTATGAGTACGAAGGGCTGTCGTTGTCCATTGGATTAGGTTACCGTCTGTAGCTTAGACCTCATTATCAGCGTCGCACATAGACACGGGCCTAGCGGCTACGATAAGTAGCCCAGATACACGAAAGCATTTGCAGTTATTATTGAGACCGGCAGTCTTCGCCAAAGTATCCGGGCTTGATGAAGTATTATAAATAAGGAGATCGATTATTTCCCATGGAAGGGATATTGTTGCGTCGGTAATTATCATGCTGTTATTTCATAACACTGCATTATCTACTGACGGGTTGTGCATATAAGAGAATGGAGATCATCCACAGATGTGCCTACTATCACCGGTACTGCACAGTGTATCAAATTAAACTTTAATCATTGTACCGAATGGGAGGCGCGCTTCGCAAGAGAGTGTTGTGCCGAGGTTAATAATGTTTATTCCCAACTTGCGGGTGGCATGTTGTCAGCCATGAGCATAAGGTAACAGTCCGAATAAAAGCATGACTTGCGGGGATTCTAGGTAAAGGGGGGTTTGGGGAAAGGGACAGCGCCATAGGCCGACGGCATTACCTGATGTGGACGTGGTCATCACTAAACCGGCAAGGGTAGGGAGGCACAGTTACTATGCTATTTTTGGAGAGAACATCGAGCAAGATCAGATTGGTAGGATTTGAAGGTAGCGGGCAAAAACAAAACAAGGGGGCAAAACAAGTGCGCGGAAACTGAAATTTCAAGGTCAGGTGTTGTAGAATTTTTTTGTATTCTAGCCCATTCCTAGGTCTTTAAACATTTTTTATACTAGGTAACTATTTATTTACGGTGGTCCCCCAATGAGCTGCGATCACAAAGGCCAGCAGGTCTCCTTCCTTCAGTAGGCCTATTCTTGTCAGTGTTGGTCCCCAGTTGGTCGAGCACGTTAGTCCTCATCTACATAATCGTCCCTGTCGACGTGCTGCCACTGTCCCGCGCGTCCACAGTCCTATCCGAACTACCAGCTCACATAGGTGGCTAAGATTGACTGAGACCCTCGCAATAAAATCTAGGGTATTCCTACTACCCCAGAGCACTCTCAACCGTATTCTCACAAATCAACTATTCCTCAACCTGCTCCGGTTATCACATTATGACACCGCTCCCGTCTTCCTCCTCAAAGCGGTTGCTAGACCCCGAATCCCCATCATCTATCTCCCTAGTGTGTTCAAAGAAGCGCCTCACAGCCAGAAGACCCAGCTCCCAACCCACTCACCTTTCGAGGCCGGCAAAGACTGTATTAAAAGCAACCTCAGATTGTTCAGTAGTACTAACTGACATATCTTTGCCTCCTCAGCCTGGCAACACTCTTCTCTCACGGCTGCCAGTAGGATCTCAGGTCCTGAAAGACCTGGAAAATCTCAGAACACGTCTGCACACGATAGAAAAAATGAAATTTCCTCCCTCCGAACCATACAGTCTATTGCATGTCTGCCAAATCCTGACGCACCACGCGATCAAACCAATCTAGAANAGTGGAGATGACTGTTTGTCACCAATTTGTGTTATCTGTGACCTATCAGATAGATAGGAGGTGAACCATTGAAATAAGGATCCAGTGATTCCAACAGAACTGAGTTTCTTTAGAAGGAATGCGTGAGGGACCTGGTCGAATTCTTTCTGGATATCCAAATAGGCTGTAACAATAGAGTGTCCGGCACCATAGGCTGCCATGAGTGTCCCAGAGAAGTGAAGTTCGCAGCCATTGACGGATCTCTGAGATAGGAATCCGTACTGTCGATCATCTATGGTATTTGTAGCTAGGGGGAACCTGATTAACGGGCCTTTGACCAGACGTTCAAGGGTTCGCATTAAAAGGGGGGTGTGATGGATCCCTCTGTAGTTGGAAGTAGTTTGCCTCGATCCGGATTTGAAAAGGGGGCGAACGGCAGATCGTTTTCACTGGAAGGGGACGATTCCGCAGTTGGTTGAATGATTAAAAAGATCTAGGATGAGGGTTTTGAAATCTTGGCCGCCTTGTCTCAGGGCGGTATGGTATGGTATGCCGTCGGCTTCCGGCACGGCGGAGTCATTGAGGGTTTGAAGAAGGGCTGAGACTTCAGCTAGGGAGATGGTCATGTTGCTAAGGGACGGGCGGTTACTCTTTTGTGGAGATGTGAAATGTGCAGCAGGGATTGTGGGATTGAGTTTTGGAGGAATGGGCAAGTAGCGGCAGACAAGCTTCTCTGTGACTGCTTCATCTGAACAGTTTTTTCTAGTTTGTTACGTTGGATAGAGTACGCTCAAAAACATTATCCCACTATTTTTTGGGTGGAATTTGCAATTGGTATTTTGTGGGTGTCATTTCACTTGTAAACTACAACGCTAAAGCCACAACATAACAAAGTAGGATTTCGTGATTTACTGCGTTAACCTGGTATGAAATGCGAATTGGTGGCAATCCACGATATTAAAACTTCGCTCAATTAAACAAAATGCTATGAACGGCACTTCACCGAAAAGTACATGTGGATTAGACCAACTACGCGTGAAATTCTCCGCTTCAAACATCCTATAGTTTCCTCTAAAAATAATCTAGGTTTACTTCTAGGGAGCGGCGCAAAAATGGAGTTAGATGTATAAAAATTTGAAGTAGAGACAAGTGGCAACTTTCGTTACTCAGACAGCTGCTGGCCAATTAAACGTCCCGCGCTTCTTCCGAGCCAGCGCCTTGTTATTACCTTGATCGTGCATCACTCTCAAAAAGTCGAATGGCATTGAGGAGTATCGCCGGCCCCATCTGACAGCCATATCGGGGTATCAATTGTACCGGCGCCGTTAAACGAGTGATCGGTGCGTTCTCTCAACGCAGGCGCCGGCTCGCACAGCCCAGTGCACAAATGATGGCTCCATTGCAAAGTGGCTCAGAGCATCTGAAGAATTGAAGCAAGAGGACTTGATCCTAGTATCTGGTGAATATGTGCCTCCTGAAAATGTCTTCTAGGGATAGTAGGCTGTTGTGAGGCAAGTTCAGATGGTGCAGTAAGAGCCCTGAGCGTGAGAACGGAAGGCGACGTTCTAGAGAGTGATACTGACAAGGTATGTTTACTGGAGAGAAGCAACTGGAGTTGTTTTCTATCGAAGCCTGCGCTTTCGGCAGGAGTAGACTCGGATCCTTCGTGCCTATGGCTGATGGCGTACCTTAGAAGGGAACTGAGCATTAGGTTGAATACAAGAACCGGGACGTCCGCTGGGTCAACGTGGGGAATTTGGCGGCCGGTGTATCGTTCAGTAATTGACATTTGAAATTCCCCACGTCTCTTCTCTTCCCATTTGTAAGCACCACTCCATCTTTTTGTTCGGTGCGTGCACATGAACCAAAGATTTTGGTTCTTGCTACTTCCCTCCTTTGACCTTGATGTCATCCAGCTATTTTGTGGCCGACACAATGAATGCGTGTACGTCTCACGCGTAGACCTGTTCCGCTCATTTGGTCTGTACTTCTGTAGTCGTTTTGGGCGTGTACCTGCTGTCGACGTTTGTATATATTGGGTTGCACATTAAGTGTCGTGTAGAAACCAAGCTCCGACTTTGTTTTGCCTTCTCGGAGGTTGTAGTATTAAGCGTCACTCAAAGATATTATTTGACTGTAACAGCGGGAATAGCGGGTATAAATCCTGGAAAGCAAGTAGCACTGACAGCATTCTTTTACCAGGTCAGCTGTTGGCCATCTGTCTAATTTGGGAAGGAAATCTGCACTGAAAACCAGCTAGCCGAATCTGTTCCCGCATACCTACGTATGCGACCCCTTATCCCATCGGCTGCATATTGCTCTTCCCTACTTCCACCAACTGAATACCGATTATTATTTTTGATATCGAGTAGTGTATTCTCACTACAGTGGTTTCAAATTTTAACCATGCTTAGCTACTTCCTATTTTGGGCTGCAGTCCAACTTAGGCCCCCGTGCCCTTTTGAAGACCCTTTTGACACTACCATTTTGAGCCTTTTTTATTTCTTTTTTGTATGGCAGCAATGAGCCACCTTGCGGCCTTGTTGGACTAACAAATTAGCTTGTTCCACGCTGATCCTAATTCCTCAAGTGCTCAGTTGACTCGACCAAGATATTTATGTTCAGAACTTCCCTTGGGCCAAACTACGACGTCACGATGACGATATCGTGACTCCCATATCCATAGTTTATCGTACCTCTACTGCTTATAATAATAATAATGATTATTCTCAACTGGTGGGTGACACGCCGTCAGGCATGGTCATAGTGTTACAGTCAGAATAAAAGCATGACTGGCGGGGTTGACGGGTACTGGGGATGCTGCGGAAAAGAACAGTGTCATAAACAGTAGGCATTATCAGATGTAGAGGTTAGAATTTGAAGGTGGCGGGCAAAAATAAAGCAAGGGAGGGCAAAACATGAGGCATCGTGCCTGACACATGACAAGAAAACTACAAATTGCGGAAACTGAGGAACCAGAACAACGGTTCCAGGGAAGCAGCAGAGGTGGCGCAATCCAGCCGGTCAATTTGAACTAAAATCTAAAACCACCGCTGAGGCCTCGTGGCCTTGGGCTGTTGGGCGTGTGTTCTCCGCCACAAAAAGCGTAAGGATGATGAACTGGAGTGACTAGCAACGCTGATAAACGACAGCAGGAATCTCAGAATCATTTCGTACAGTGAAACTGTAGGGACTCACTGGTGTTGCTGATATGGTGGTGTCGGGTTTAAAAGTTCGTTAGAAGGGTGAGCTGGTGGCAGCACACAAGCGGGAACGCAATGTGTACAGAAAAATATTGACTTTATGGAGAGCACGGATTGAAAGTCCATCAAAATGGTCAAATCCAAAAGAACGATTCAGCAGATTTAAATGCAAGCTTCCGGGAGGCGGCTGAGACCAGGTGAAGAGTTTGATACTATTTGCGGCCAATCGAACGAGTAGACGAGAGGTGCGATCAATAGTAGGAAGGGAATAGTTGCGGATGTGCTACCAAATTGAGTGTGGCAGTGCCATGTCATCATTGGCCTGACACTTCTGTTTTTGGGCAGCCCCGTAACGGACGTCATATTTAAGGTCATTGGGCCGGTATGTGCAACTCTTTAAGCAGCGGGATTTTTTTCAGGTTGGCCGAGGAAATCCGCAGAGGCATGACGAAGCCCATGTAAGATCGCAGATATTTTTCTTGTCCAGTCGGGGATCACTGTGGTTACAGATCACAGGCCAGGTGAAATGGATAACAGCCAAAGTGGGCATCCAAACCAGGTATTGTGAAAGGTCGAAGCTTGGGAAGACGAGGGAATGGGATGAGATAAGTAAGGTCATCAGACTGGATAACGCGTATTAATAGAGAGAGAAAAACTTAACGTTTACCACAATTAGGGTGGTGGCAACAAGTGATTAAATGAGACAGGATGGGGAGAGATTTGTACTTCGTAGACTAGCAATCAAGCAGGGATTGCATTCGCTATTATATGATATTATAGCACAAGAGATCTAAAGCAAACCAGTATAGGCACGCACAGAGGTGGTCTGGTTATGGAAATCAAACGTATAGGAACTGACGGGAGCGAACATCCGAGATTATGGACTAGTTTATCTGGAATGTATTATGGGAATTGGATGGTACCATAACCCAGGAGAGGAGTGAATGTAAGTCCAGAAGCACTGCTATCAGCCTTAAGTAACAAGTGGCGCATGGCGAAAAAAACCTTTGGGCACTAGTCTTGTATGCCTGTAGTAGAGGGTTGGGAATATCGTATGTATATAATAGGTTTATTTCCAACTCGTGGGGCACATGCCGAATGAGGCATGATCGGGTAGTTACAATCTGAACGCGGCAGGCAACAACACAACGGGAGAAGCTACAACCAGGGAGACATGCTTAACACGTGAAAAGTCACCGTAGCTTTGGGAACCGAAAAAAACTAGGACAATGGGCGTGAGGTACGACTACTTCAAAGATGAAGCCGGCTGACATGAGCTAAACTGGTATTCAGGAAATAATAAGGAATTTACATTTCATATGCACATGGCCACTTCAGAGAATAAGAGAGAGGAAGGTGCGTGTTTTGTCTAGATAAGGAAGTGGACTTGGGGTGACGCAACCCAACTAAGACAAAGCTGGCAACTCCTTGCACGTCGATGTTAGCTATGAGACTCGCATAGTACCTTCGGGCTACCATATGTATATTTTTTATAAATCAAACAAAGGAGCAGCTGCCATTCGCTTGTACTCCGTGGTGTTGCCAGACAAGTGACAACCGGGACAAGAGTGCTACACGCACCCGCAAGACCGTCCCATTCCGCTGAATTTGTGCCCGAACTACAAAGAACTGATCATCCTATTGTACTGTCCGCTCTTGCTGCCCACGAATCCAGTGATTCTTTTCATAGCACTGTCAACGACTCAGTATACCGGTGTATATGCCGCGTTCAGGTTGTAACCACCCGATCATGCCTCAATCGGTATGTTCTCTACAAGTTGAGAAATAAATCTATTGTTATTGTTACATCGGATACTGCCCACTGCTTGTGACGCTTACACTTTGCCACGCAATCCCCTGTACCCAAAACCTCCTCAGTCATGACCTTACTCTGACTGTAACGTTATGATCATGCCTGATGGTATGCCACCCACCAGCTGGGAGTAAACAGTATTATTATTATTGGTGTGGACCCACCAAACTTACTTGCTGCGCCGAATTTCCTGGATTTGTCTGGCAGGGCGCATGCCGCAAAATGGGAAACGTTTTCTGCATAGATCGAGAGCTTAGGCCCAACTGGGTTCGCAAGGACAAAGTGGACATAATTGTTGCGCATGTACATTTTCAAAAGATTTCTAACTCCCATACAGGAAGAAACACGCGAAGAATGTGGCTTTTTCGAAAAACCTCCCACGGTCTACGTGGAGGCAATGCCCAGGAATGACAGGCAATAATTGCATAAAGCCCGCACCCAATTTAAACCTTGGGTACGCCCAAACAAACTTTGACAAATCTGCTGATATGTTTGAAGATTTTGGGGTTCCGAATAAATACCGTCGAATGGTAAAACGTAGTGCAAAAGTTTTCTTCTTTCTAATAATGGACTCCAAGAAGTTTGGGATGCATGTCTAAGGATCAACGATTTGAACACAGTTCGCCGGTGTCAGTCTCAACGGACACTCACTAGACGCACACCCTAATTATTTCTGCCGAAACTATAGGGTTTTCGAAGTTGTGACTTTTACGGGGAGGTAATCTAATTTATTTGCACCTTTCGGTGCTATGTTGCTCCCAGCATTTTGTTTAAGTGAGCAAAATTTCAAGGTCACGGACCATCACCTATTTGCATTTTGTCACCGCTTTACGGGAGACAAAACGCGAAATCGCACTTTAGCATATTTTGGCGTTGTTCGGTGTTCATTAAGAATAGAATAACATCTACAAAATATCTAATGCAAATTCCACCCAGGAAAATCGGTCATTGACGTTCGTTTGCTTTACACTCCTCAGATTTAACAAATGAGATGATTTTGTTCAGCGAACTTCGTCACAACTCATGTTCCTATGGAGCTCAACTTCTTTGATTTATGAGCTTGCCAGCACCATTCCAGCGAGCTTACTACTACCTTAATCGAATCGGATAATGCCACCACTCCCATCTTCCTCTAAGTGATTGCTAGACCCTGATTCCCCATCATCCCTCCCCTCATTGTTTCGAAAGAAGCGCCTCGCTACCAAAAGGCCTAGTGTTCAGTCCCATCACTCTTCAAAGTCGGTCGACAGAGCACTGCGAGTCTCTTCGGACTGTTCGGTCGTACTGGCCGATATCTCCCTTCCCGTCCCACTCAGCAGCCCTCCTCCCTCACTTCTACTAGAAGAATTCACACAGATCTAGCTAGTCGCAGAGCCTGTGTGCACAGGTTGGAAAACGAACTAGCTTCCTTCCGAAGTATACGGTCAATTGCTTGCCTTCTGAATCCTGACGCAGCATGTGATCCGTCAAATCTTGAAAATGCATCGCTTCTCATTGACACACTTGCCTCTGATATTTGTCAGCGTTTGGAGTGCCGTCACCAGGTCTTACTATACAATACTCCAGATCACATACCCCTTGAACTCACAAAAACTGCTCTCCTAACGGCATGTAACATGCCTAACACTGTCTGCACAGTTCGACTACTCCGAAAGTCGAAACCGTCCCTGTGTTGTCCAATATTGATGCGATTCAAGCACGAAAACGATGCCGCACGCCTACTGGAATCTCAGGTCCTTCTCTCATCTACCCCAAAACTCAAAACAGCTAAGATCAAAGCTGCTCGCACTCGACTTTGAAGACGGCTCACTAAACGTTCACCACCCAAATTCCTAAAATCGACCACTGATAACTCCCAATCGGATTCCTCTTCCCTTCACCCATCTACAGCAACCAATACTCTTGGGGTCACTCAATCGCAGACTTCACGTGCGACCAACGGCAACTACGCAAGCCGGATTGCCATTGACGAATGTACGAGTAGTGGTCGAGGACCCTCCGATTCAAACAACAGTGTGCAGTGTCTGCAAATCGACCCGGCCTCTAATCCACTCGCATCTATTTCTGTTGAGCCCCCAGCCGCCCCCTAGTACACTAAAGCCGGTTACAGGCCGTCTGGGCCTCCAACTGCGCCTAATGATGCTGGAGTTGACGTGTTACCCCAAAATTCCCAACACTCCGAAATGATCCTTTAAGGTCGCCGTATTATGGCGCTGACTCGTACCATCGCGTCGCACCAGCCTGCCGTTTGGTTTCAGACCCTGTACCCCACGCTCATGACCATGAGCCCTCCACTTCTACCTTTGGGCACCCATCTATGTCACCTGTGACCTCCATCACGCCAACAAGATTGACTGCTGATTTACCAGATACGGTATCTCATCAGCCCGGACAGCCCGGCTGCAGTCGAGGATGACAGCACAGGTTTTCCCCCAGACCTGCTGACCTAATGACACTTCGTGTCTCCCAACCAAAGCGCTTCCTCGGGCTCAAACACCTGCTGTCAAAGACTCGTATCGTAACGCCATCTCCCACACCATTTTCCCGAGTTCCTGCTCTCCGCCCTTCGTCTACAAAGCTGACAATACCCCAAATTCCACATAGGTACATCTGTAGCCCCTCAGACCGTGCAACCCAGTCCCTTGGCCGGATATGTAAACCACAACTACTATTACCTAATCTTAGCTCCTATCAAGTTCCACCCCTTGGCCACCCGCGTATTATTTGCCCGGGATCCCTTTTCGGCAACTACCTATTCCACCACAACCCCACCCCTTCCAAAGTCACGTGCAGCTCTACCTCTACGACGTTCAACCACTTCCCGTCTTCTCATCACAAAGTTCCCTGCACCACAACCAACGCAGAGGATTCTTACTCAGCTCCGACGGAGCCCACTCCTCTCAGAGTTTGATTACACCGCCAGCTTCCTCGCCACACCCTATCCCCACCCCTTATTTTGCATCTCTTACTGTAAGCCTCTTATTTCATCTCCTCTAATCAGCCCAGTTTGGCTACCTGTACCCTCCGCCCCCAAGATTTGGTGCTGAAGGCACTACAAGACAGATCCTCATGCCCTTTTAGTGCCCCTGTCATACCCTCTCATTTCCTCTTTTTTAAACACCATACCTGCCCATCCATCTTGCGTGACGTTAATCCTGCTATTTCTGTTCATCTGCCACATATGGTACCATCCTCTGATGCTGTTGATAACACTGCTATAAACGATTACCGGGCTCAGCCTGCAACTCTTTGTCCACGGAGCCCCACTGCCTGCACCGCCATCCAAACGTTGTCTCCGTACCAAAAACGGTATGTCCCCGCATCTTATTCTCACACATCTTTAACTGATCCTACCTCACCCACCAATTCAGGAACTCTCGATCCCCCTGTCCCTATTCCATTCCATACTGGCCTTTCCGGGCTTACCAACTTTTTACTAGCCACCCTACCCACGTCCTCTGATCCCGCTAGTAATATTTCTGTCCTTCTACTCAACACCCGCTCTCTCTTACCTAATTTGTACTACATCCAAGCTATCTTCACCATAGCTTGTCCAACCTTCATATGCATCACTAAGACGTGGCTCTCTCCTAGCACGCCTGATGCTCTTACCTCTCTTTCGGGATACTCTATCTTCCGTTTTGATCATTCCCACCGCCGTAATGGTGGCTGCCTCATATACTCCAGAACTGAAATGCAAGTCTCCCCCATTGACGATCCATTACTGACGGGCACTCCAGACTCTGTTTGGGTTTCTGCCTGTCGGGCTAACCCACCCTTCATCCTCGGGTGTTTATACATGCCCCCTCAAAATTCAGCTAGCTCGATTAACCAACTGTTCACGCTTCTTTCCCACACCCAAGCTCTACCTCAGCCAAACAAATTAATCTTTTGTGATCCCACCCTTCCTGAGATCTCCTGGTCTGAACAAAATTCCCATTTGCGCCTTTCGCCTCTGCTTGCCCAACTTGATATCGGAGGCTGGTCAAAGCTTATGAGGCATCCAACACGCGGTCCCCACACCCTGGACATTGCCCTTGTCAACGGTTATCTGCGTCCCACCGCTGCAGTTGGCCCGAAGTTCCCTGATGGCGAACATTTTATTGTCACTTGCAGCTGGACGTGTACTCAGACTTCCCTCACTCCTCCCCATTAAGCGCCTTCATCCTTTCCCGTGGCATTCGTGAAGCCTTTGCGGTCCCGTTGTGCCACAAAACTTGGGACGAGTACTCTTCCTCTCGTGACACGCAATGCGTGGCCAACGTTTTTTGCGGCAATGTACTGTCACCACTATGTCTAGTTGCACCCGGAAGAGCTTCCTATGTTTCTGGTTGTCGACCAGCCAGACGGTTATCCGCTCTAGGACATAAACCTAGGAAGTATCGTAGGCTCTTCCGTGAATCCCATGCTCGCTAACTCCTTAGTCTAATTAAAAAAGCATGACTGAGATTACCACTGCCAAACTAGCTCTTGAAAAGCGCGAGGAATCTACCGCCGTAGCCCATTCTCTTCAATCCAAGATGCTGGAGCGCCTCTTTCGCAGGCGTTGCTTCTCTAAGTAATCTGCAATTCCAAACATTGTGGCTGACGGGGAGCCTCTTTCTGGCTCCTCTGATATTGTGGAATCCATAAACTCCTACTTCGCTAGCTGCCATGTTCCATCCGCGACGACCCTATCTACTCACTGCTCCCACCTGGGTCCGAAGGAACCACATCTGTTGACGAGACAAACCCTTCCCTGTACACACTCAGTTACTTTGTCTGACTTAGCATCTTCACTCGTCCGCTTTAGAGACTCCATCCTAAAAGCTGGTGGCTCGGATATCTTCACCCTCATCCTTAATCTCTTAAACATCTCCACTCCACCATTGTACCACACTA
>SJOL01006461.1:468656-515560 GCA_004794785.1 Opisthorchis felineus | reverse complement strand
CCCCTTTTAATGCGAACCCTTGAACGTCTGGTCAAAGGCCCGTTAATCAGGTTCCCCCTAGCTACAAATACCATAGATGATCGACAGTACGGATTCCTATCTCAGAGATCCGTCAATGGCTGCGAACTTCACTTCTCTGGGACACTCATGGCAGCCTATGGTGCCGGACACTCTATTGTTACAGCCTATTTGGATATCCAGAAAGAATTCGACCAGGTCCCTCACGCATTCCTTCTAAAGAAACTCAGTTCTGTTGGAATCACTGGATCCTTATTTCAATGGTTCACCTCCTATCTATCTGATAGGTCACAGATAACACAAATTGGTGACAAACAGTCATCTCCACTACCGATCACTAGTGGAGTCATTAAGGGGAGTGTGCTAGGTCCCATCCTCTTCCTACTATATATCAACGACATCCTCGACGTCGTATCCCATGGTAAACCCTTCCCTTTCGCGGACGATACAAACATCGCTTACACATCCCCCCTCTGCTAAAGATCTTGCCTTTCGCCAGATCCAACAAGACTTAGACTCTCTGATTCGCTGGTCAAGTGCCTATAGCCTAAACTTCTCTTTTTCCAAGTCCCGTATGACTTTCTGCCGGTGCTCCGTCCCAGCTGATACGTTCACAATTATTGGGAACCCTGTCACTCATTCCATAGAGATCAAAGACCCTGGTCTCAGATATTCTTGCACCTTTAATTTTTCTCATCAAGTCCAGTTCCAGGTTGCCCGAGCACGTAGGCTCTGCTTTCTAATATTACGCTGCTTCCATCTTTGAGACACAAAGGTCGCAATTTTCAAGCTATGCGTGCGGCCAATTGTGGAATTCTGTCCTGCTTTCTCTTCCCTTTATATCCAAAGTTGTAAGCTGGCACTCGAGAACGTCTAACGATCATTCACCCAAAAGTTATTCCCACGGACCAGTCCTCTCTCCTACCACTCCCGCTGTATAATCGTAGGCCTTGAGACATTATGGCTCAGACGTTTAAAGCTAAATTCAACTCTCCTACACCGTCTTTTGCACCAAAAAGCATTTATAGAAGAGGCTAGGCCAAGCGTAAAGTTATATGCGCGCTATAAAATCCGTAATTCCAGCAACCTCTTAGTGTGCCCTCAAGCGCGTACAAACCTGCGTCACTACTTCTTCCTGGTCTACTACACTCGCATCTGGAACAGTCTCTCCGATCGGTTTCGAAATATCACACACCAACATACGCTTTCACAGCCTGTAGATAACTTCCTTACGTGTGAAGCCGCAGCCACCCCACTCAATACCCAACTATCCCCTGATCTCCTTTATGAACGGGGTCCAGACCACCTCTGAGTTTAACGAAGGTATACTTAGTGGACGCAAAAAATAAATAAATAAATGGTTAAAACATCAATTTAAAAAATAAGCCACCCCCTTACTATANGCACCGCCATCCAAACGTTGTCTCCGTACCAAAAACGGTATGTCCCCGCATCTTATTCTCACACATCTTTAACTGATCCTACCTCACCCACCAATTCAGGAACTCTCGATCCCCCTGTCCCTATTCCATTCCATACTGGCCTTTCCGGGCTTACCAACTTTTTACTAGCCACCCTACCCACGTCCTCTGATCCCGCTAGTAATATTTCTGTCCTTCTACTCAACACCCGCTCTCTCTTACCTAATTTGTACTACATCCAAGCTATCTTCACCATAGCTTGTCCAACCTTCATATGCATCACTAAGACGTGGCTCTCTCCTAGCACGCCTGATGCTCTTACCTCTCTTTCGGGATACTCTATCTTCCGTTTTGATCATTCCCACCGCCGTAATGGTGGCTGCCTCATATACTCCAGAACTGAAATGCAAGTCTCCCCCATTGACGATCCATTACTGACGGGCACTCCAGACTCTGTTTGGGTTTCTGCCTGTCGGGCTAACCCACCCTTCATCCTCGGGTGTTTATACATGCCCCCTCAAAATTCAGCTAGCTCGATTAACCAACTGTTCACGCTTCTTTCCCACACCCAAGCTCTACCTCAGCCAAACAAATTAATCTTTTGTGATCCCACCCTTCCTGAGATCTCCTGGTCTGAACAAAATTCCCATTTGCGCCTTTCGCCTCTGCTTGCCCAACTTGATATCGGAGGCTGGTCCCAGCTTATGAGGCATCCAACACGCGGTCCCCACACCCTGGACATTGCCCTTGTCAACGGTTATCTGCGTCCCACCGCTGCAGTTGGCCCGAAGTTCCCTGATGGCGAACATTTTATTGTCACTTGCAGCTGGACGTGTTCTCAGACTTCCCTCACTCCTCCCCATTAAGCGCCTTCATCCTTTCCCGTGGCATTCGTGAAGCCTTTGCGGTCCCGTTGTGCCACAAAACTTGGGACGAGTACTCTTCCTCTCGTGACACGCAATGCGTGGCCAACGTTTTTTGCGGCAATGTACTGTCACCACTATGTCTAGTTGCACCCGGAAGAGCTTCCTATGTTTCTGGTTGTCGACCAGCCAGACGGTTATCCGCTCTAGGACATAAACCTAGGAAGTATCGTAGGCTCTTCCGTGAATCCCATGCTCGCTAACTCCTTAGTCTAATTAAAAAAGCATGACTGAGATTACCACTGCCAAACTAGCTCTTGAAAAGCGCGAGGAATCTACCGCCGTAGCCCATTCTCTTCAATCCAAGATGCTGGAGCGCCTCTTTCGCAGGCGTTGCTTCTCTAAGTAATCTGCAATTCCAAACATTGTGGCTGACGGGGAGCCTCTTTCTGGCTCCTCTGATATTGTGGAATCCATAAACTCCTACTTCGCTAGCTGCCATGTTCCATCCGCGACGACCCTATCTACTCACTGCTCCCACCTGGGTCCGAAGGAACCACATCTGTTGACGAGACAAACCCTTCCCTGTACACACTCAGTTACTTTGTCTGACTTAGCATCTTCACTCGTCCGCTTTAGAGACTCCATCCTAAAAGCTGGTGGCTCGGATATCTTCACCCTCATCCTTAATCTCTTAAACATCTCCACTCCACCATTGTACCACACTATAAGTCAGGTCCACGAACCGCTCCAGCTGGATATCGTGGCATTCACCACACCTGCTTGCTCTCTCGTACCCTAGAACGGCTTATCAAAGTCCCCGTCATGGATTACCTGCTCACCACCAAGACCCTTAACGATCGGCAGTATGGGTTTATGGCACGGCGGTCAGCTAACACGTCAGGTTGATTTCTTTAATCATATTTCGTCCGCCTACGATGCCGGGCTGTGTATTATTCTTATCTATCTTGATATTCGCAAAGCGTTTGACCAAATCCCCCAAGGTGCGCCCCTCAACAAATTACGATCTATGGGGATTCGTGGCCCGCTACTGCGATGGTTCACTTCTTACCTCACTGGGAGAACCCAGGTCACCAAGATCGGGGAACTTTCCTCATCACCCCTTCCCATCAACAGTGGAGTTATTCAGGGTAGCATGCTTAGCCCCCTACTGTTCTTACTATATTTTATTAATGTCACTGATTCGGTCACCCATGGATCCTCTTTTCTGTTCGCTGACGATATTAAGATAGCCTACACGTTTAAGGCCAGTGGCTCTGTTTCCACTCTTGCTAACATTCAGTCTGATCTGAATTCTGTATCCCTCTGGTCCTCTAACTCCTGTCTTTCTTTCGCCGTTCCAAAATGCCAAGTCCCCTCGCATCGATTCCAGATTCCTCCTGGGATGCTTATTCTTAATGGACTCTCGATTCCTACTCTCCCCGAAGTGAGAGACCTAGGTCTTAGGTATTCCTGTGCGTTTAGATTTTCTCAACATGCATAGTACAGAGTGGCTAAAGCCCGCAAGCTGTGTGCCTTCATTCGCCGATCCTTCCACAATAACTCATGTTTGGTTGCCATCTTTAAGCAGTTTATAAAACTCATTCTTGAATCCAGCCCTTAATTCGCCTCAGTATTCGCAGGCATGCCGGACTGCTGTGGAAAATGTGCAGCGCTCTTCACTAAGTCCTTGTTTCAGGCGTCATCCAAGCTGCCGCATTGTCTTCGCTGTTTGTCACTTGGGCTGGATCCTTTATGGCTGGGGCGCATTAGGTTGAATCTAGGCCTTCTGCATGGCCCAATCCACCGACGGGCTTACATAGATGACTGCCGTCCTAAATTTTCTTCCCGCCCTCCCTACAGTGTGCGCAACTCTGGATTTCTGCTCCCATTGTCGACCTGTCGAACTGCCTTTAGACAAAACTTTTCCCTTTGCCTGTATTCCAAACTATGGAACAAGCCCCCCTCCCATGTCCGTACTATATCATCTCATGTAGGCTTTCGTAGGACTCTCGATTCTTACCTTTCTCTTGAGGGAGCCGAGCATCTTTTCGCGCCACAGCTTACACTAAACACTTTCTTTGAAACAGGCCCTAAACCCTTCCAATTTGCGCTCCCACCCCAAGTGTCCTATGACTTGGTCCTAGCATGTACACCGGCCAGCTTGAACCCCTTAACGTTAACCCTCAAGTGAGACAACTACCCTCCCAAGTGTTTTTGTCCATAAATCACCATAGTATCTATCGCTTATGTAGACGTTTTCCTCCTTGGACTACATATGCACCTGCTCTCTCAAGCGTTGTTGTTTTGCAGAGTGTCTAGCGCCTGCCATCGCGATTGTTTTCCTGCCCCTCTCCACCTCGTTGCGTCTGCTTACCTCCGGCCTTAAGCTTATGTGCCCGGCTTACTTATTCCTAGTTCTTTCAAGCTTGGTCCCATCCCTAAATAACTCTGTCAGCTCTGTTTAATGTTTGGTGCATCGCTTTTACTGGATTTAACTAACCTTAGCCAAACCGAAGCCTAATTTCCTCACCGTTCAGAACCATTCCGCATCCTCTGACCACATGCAGTGCACGTACATCGAATAGTGGGTCGGAAGATGCGCAACGAATGAAATACCTTTTTGTTTCGAAAGCCCACTCATTCAGACATACACATAACACTGTGGTGCGCCTCTACTTGACATGGCGGTTCACACCAACGCTTAGTTGTCGCTTAGCCATAGTACGCAGGCGCTGAACATCTATATTCTACTCCCATGGCCAAAAAGACGGCTGCCGTTTCATTTGCCTCCGCGACTTGCCTCTTCCGGTAGCTGTTTGCCGTTTGCTTGTTCGAAATGACTGAGCTGTTTTATTGGCCTGGCCTTCCCCCGACCGGATAAAATATCTGGTAGCTGGAGTTTTTTATTATTATTAATTCACAAACCGCAATTACGACTGCTTGGTGGCTTGTCACCCTGCAGATCTGTTAGCATGCACGAGGGATGAAAACCTCGTGTGGTGGAGAGGTACGCCCTGCAGGGAGGGTCGCCCTGTTACGTTGCAGCATGATGCGTTCGTATGCCCGCCACCCCTTCAGTAGCACGTGTGCATCGCCCGTCGCCGGTGGTTCTGAGCCCGGCCTTTAATTCGGGGAAACCATAAAAGAGCATCGTTGTTGTTTGTCTGTGGCTGGATTGGACTTGTCACGGTTGTCACTTGTCTGGCAACACCAAGGAATACAAACGAATGACAGAAGTCCTTTCTTTTTTAAATATCCATGGGTAGCCTGGAGGAAATGGGCAAGACTCACGGCTAACATCGACGTGCAAGGCGTGGCCACCTTCGTCTAAGTTGGGTTGCACCACCCCAACTTAACTTCATCATCCAGGCATAACACACGTTTTTTTGAAGAAATAATATACACATAAAACGTAAATTTCTCATTATTTCCTGATTACCAGTAGTCACAGCTAGCGCCCACTGGCTGTTTTTGCCATGCTCCATTCGCTTCTTGGAGCCAACAGCAGTGACTCGGCGACTGGCCACCCATACTCTTGCCTTCCCGTTGAGTTGACGTAGTAGATTCCAGTTAAACTACGGTTCTTATCAATTATCACGGAAGCTGTTGCCCAACCGCTTGTTATTTGTCTGCTGTCCTTGCTGACATTAGCAACCCCTTTGCACAACGGAGAACCTTTGGTTGGATTTTTTTGCTGAGCTAAAAACTACCGCCATGCATTCTCACCATGTAATCGCCCGTTCCAAATACTCCAACGGCTAGCCACCTGGCCTCGGTGGCTAAGTCCTTACCTTCCCAAAATTAGGCACCTACTCTGGCCCAGCTAGTACTTGGCTTCTAGGTCAGCCAAAAACATCCACCTTTTCCTGGGTTCATTTAGTTTGCTGTTATCCGCTTTTATATTATTTTCTATTGAACACCGTTTTATCTGGTGCCTCCTGGCACTCACCGGACGCTACTGTTCCCATCCTGTTCCCTCCTCACTCCCCCCTTCCCAAGCTTTAAACTTTGATGTAGTTGCGCAAGCACTCCGTGCAACCCTTATTCATTCAATCTGGCTTGTCCGCCGTCTGCACTCACATTTCCTCCTACTGATTGGAAATTTCCCGCGACCCTGCACCAGCCTGACTCCCTTTGTGTCAATCTCCTCGTCTAACCAGCATCCAGCTGCCAAGAAAATGCGTATCCCCTGTCCGATTGCGGCAACCTTGACGACCGTGACGGGGCTGTCCAGAAACCGAAGTATGTCAGTGCGATGATGGCATGGAACTGCCATACCCAGTTTCATGGCGCTGCCGCAACTACTTTCATCAGAATCTCGACCGCAGCCTCTTGCCCACTTGAGCCCGTAATCGCAGCCACAAACAAACTTCTAACCTGGGCCCACCCGCCGAACATACCGTTCGGACTTAACCAACCTAGATTCCTGCCGCAATTTCGGTTTGCCTCTTCCAAGAGTTCAATTTCATTTACGGTGTTTGATTATCCCTATGCATTTGCACCATCTCCCCATCAAAACTACCCTTCACCCCGGGCTCCCCTACAACAGTGACACCAGTGAGTCTACTCAGTCTCAATTTAAACCATATTTTTGAGACAAAACCGGCCATTTGTCTCCAGATCGAATTCATCAAACTCCATCTCCATTTCTGCATTTGCTGAACTTAGCCACTTACTCGACCGCCCAAGGTCACTCATGGCCTGCAACGGTTTTCAGTTTTAGTTCAGGTCAGCAGGCCTCATATTTCAACTAGTCGCACCTCATGCCCATTGTCCTCGTTTTTTTCGGTTCCCACAACTGTGGTGACTTTTCACGTAATAAGCACGCCCGTTGTGTTGTTACCTACCGCGTTCAGGTTGTAACGACCTGATCATGCCTCAATCAGCATACCTTCTACAAGTTACTATTATTATTATTAATGCCCAATGTATATGACACTGTCCCCTTTCCGAGCACTCCCCTGTACCCACAAACCCCGCTAGTCATTTTTTATTCTGACTGTAACGTTATGATCATGCCTGATGGCATGCCACCCGCCAGTTGGGAATAAGCATTATTATTATTATTGTTATGAATAAGTACAACGTTGTTAGACAATAGCATGAAATGTGCAGTGGAGATGCGAGGGCCACCTCTGTGGATGATCACCTTTCCCAGATATGCATAACTAGCCTGTAGATAATACAGCTTCACGAGATAGCTGCAGGTAAATTACCAACACAATTGTATCATTCCTATTAAGAATAGGACGCTCTATCGGTGGAATACGCCATGGAGCGGTCACAATGATAACGGCAGCCGTTGTTACTCACCTCGACCACTTATCGTAATTGCTGGGTCCGTGTCCATGTGCGACGCTGATTACGAGGACTCATCTATGCACAGTAACCTAATCCAGTGGCCAACGACGGTCTTTCATACCCATAAATGTTCGCGATGCCGCTTACCTTTGCTATTTACAGTAAACACCAGGCCAGTATGCATGCGGGCTGGCAAAAATGAGGCCTCAACTATGCGTGGTAGCCTAATCTGACGGCCTGTCATACTCATTACTGTGCTCGATGTCACCTTACTTGGCTACTTATCGTACTTGCTAGGTCCGTGTCCATGTGCGGCGTTGATTAACCGGTAACCTAATCTAACCTAATCCGTCATGCTCGTAACTGTGCGAGTTGTCGCTTACCTTTGCTACTTATGATAAACACGGGGCCGGTATTTATGCGAACCGATGAACACGAGGCCTCAACTATTCACACAGACCTAATCTAACGGCGAACGACGGACGTCACACTCATAACTGTACGCAATATTGCCTACCTTGGCTACATCTTGAAACCGCTAGGCCAGTGCCTATAGGCGACGCTGATTATTAGGCCGCAACTATGCACGGTGTCCTAATCTAACGGCCAGCGATGGCCCTTCCTTCCCAAAACCGTGCGCGCCGTCACCTGTCTGCTACCTATAGTAAACACCAGGCCAGTATATATGCGGACCAATAAAAAGGAGGCCCTAACTATGCGTGATATCCTAATCTAACGGCCAAAGCCGGCCCGTCATACTCGTAAATGTACTCGATGTCACATTCCGAGGCTACTTATAGTAACTGCCGGGCCCGTACACATGCTCGCAGCTGACTATAATGCCCCAACTATACACAGTAGACTAATCCAACGACCAACGGCGGTCCTTCATATTCATACATGTCGTCCGCCTGCCGACCCCAAGCCTAAAAAATACACAACCACCTTTAACAAATCATGTTTCTATTTATCGGTTGCATCGGTACAAACGTAATGTGTGGTCAATCCAGTTCTCAGTTTCAGGAAGCCGCTTTTGCTCAACAGGGTTTCTGGAAAAAATGTATAATCAAACACGACTCGTAACATCTTTCGCGATACCATTTAAAACACATAATTAAACAAAATTGTAGTGCCTAACTCACCAAGTGCTTAATAAATCCCTTTGTCTAGAATTCCCGGTCGGTGCCCACGCTGTACCTGGAGTATTGCTGTTATAAAGGTAAACTCACTACTTGCTCAAGTAGTCCCATTAGCTATAATTAGAGAGCCGTGTGTACATCGATGTTTCGATAGCGGGATTCGGCAACCACATGCATTATTGGGCACAGCGAAGCTAAAGCTAAGGAGGGGTGTATACCTGTCAGTCGTAAGACCAGGTGGGATAGACTTGAGCCCTAGGATCCAAGGGCCACACGCGTCCACAAACGTGCACCCATGGATGCAGCCGCAGCAAAGATCTAGTGAGTGGGCGGGTGCTTGGTGTCAAATCCGCTCGTTTAGAGCACTTAACCTCAACTTCACTCCATTTCTGCTCCCTGATACCGATACAATGTAGTTTATTAAAATCGACAACTCCGTCTGCCTCAATCCCCGGTGCACAACCGAAAAATCGCTATCTAAATGTCGCCTTACGGATGCGCCGACACCGACCCACACAAGCTATGGTTTCGAGAAAAACGTTGTCAAACACCTGAAAATGCCTTGGTTCCGCTTCTCAAACAGGCCAAGTCTCACAGCCATACAACAGAACAGCTCGTACTGCAGCCCGATACACACGTTACTTGGTATTCAGATATATACCGCTTTGACGCCATAGGTGTATCGAATTAGCAAACGTGACCCGAGCCTTGTAGGTCCCCGCATTGAACTCATCTGCCACGCCACAATCAAAACCAATACAACTTCGAATGTATACAAAACACTCAACCCAACACATCTCTACGTGCTTGTGACGGTTTGCTCAAGATCGCTTGTACTATAATAGCATATATTAGCAAACTCAACCCGTGCCTGATCGCTAGTCTGCTAAGTAAAAATCTACCCCTATCCTGTCTCATTTGTTCACTTGTCGTCACCACCCCAATTGTGGTAAACGTTAGGTTTTTCTCTTTAATAATGCACATTATCCTATCTGATGTCTCCTCAAACTCACCGGGTTTTACTGATCTTTTCCCATTCCCTCGTCTTCCCAAGCCCAGACCTTCGGCAATATCTGCTTCAAACGCCCTGTTTACCCATTATCCACTCCACCTGGTTTGTTATTTACACCCACAGCGACCTCCAATCGGACTGGAAAAATGCCTGCCATCTTACATCGGCTTTGTCTTACCTCTGCGGAAATCCTCGGCCAACCAACAGTATTGAACATCCCATCCCAATCTCCTCAAAAATGTCGTCCGTTACGGGTCAGTCCAAAAACCCATTTATTTCAGTGCAATGATGGCATGGCACCGCTATCCCGAGTTTGGTAGCACACCCGCAACTATTCCCTTACTTCGCTTGACTGTACCCTATCGCCCACTTTTTCCATTACCTACAACTACGAACAAACTCACGCTTTGTTCTGAGTGTAACCAAAGGATCATGCCTGACGGTACGCCACCAACCGGTTGAGAATAAAGATTATTATGATAATCTCACACTTTGTGGGTGCAAAGTGCATACCAACGGACGGGATGACTTTGGTCAGTCCATCCAAAAACACCTGCTCCTTTTCCAGCCGTTCGAAAGTGAGAACGATTCTGCATATCCATATCGACAAGCTTTTCGTCACAAGACATTTGAGAACCGGGGTTCAGAAGACATTTTAGCGTTATCCCATAATCTCTTCTCATCTCTCATCTCTACCTTCTGCAATGCAGGAAGGGAAAACTAAAATGGAAGCAACTTTTGTCGGATGCCTGTATTTCCGTCCTTAGCTCGCCCTGGTTGTAGCACATCCCGGGCAATCCCCTAGGAATAAAAAAATTCATTGATAGTAGAGCACGAAATGCTAAGAGACTCACTGAATGCACGCGGTATAGCGCCTAATATGCAGCTCGTTTTGCGAGGCTCCACGCTTTTCTTTAAACCCTAACTGCGCCATCCTGAGGTCACCTCATCGCGCAAACACGCAACACCACCATACACTCACGTTTTTCTCTGAACTCATGTCCCTGTAACCTCCGGGCAACCTTAATTGCACACAATTAGGCCAATACGAAACCCTTATAATCACATATGCCCGCAACCGTTCGCATCAATCGGGGAACTATTTCCTGAACATGAATATGGATTACCGTTTTTGAAATCGGACCGTGTCGGCTGACTGCAGTAGTTAGAAATTGCGACCACTTTTGGCTGCTGCTACTTTGGGCTGCAGTCGAACTCGTACCATAGTGCCCTCCACCAGAAATTTCTGACACTTTTTCCTATTTTGGGTCCCCAATGTAGACTCGGCGCTCTTATTGCTTCACTTGAATAGGAGCAACGAACCACCATGCCCCCTCGACGGACCCAAGAATATCCTTGAACAATGCTGGTCTTAATTTGACACGATTCCCTAACCAATCCTAACTACCATGAGAACCCCAACTGACTCACCCAATACGTTCATATACGGGGCTGTTCACGAACCCAAGTACGGCGTCGCGATGAGGGTATCGCGACTGCCATACCCAGTCTGATGGCTTTCCCGTATTTCAGCATATCCCTAATATTTCCGGACAGATCGTTAAATGCGCCCACAAGACCGTCCCAATCCGTTGAATTCGTTCCAAAACTTCAAAGCACTGGCCATCCTATTGTAATGATTGCTTGTTCTGACCCCAAACCCACTAATTCTTTCAACGGCACCATCAAGAGATCAGTGCACCGTTGAAAATAGAAACTTGCCGTTCACCCGGTATGGCGCGTGGTGACCACCATGGAAAGAATAACTTACTACTTGTGACGAATTCTTTCGACGCCTGCAGCAACGATAGAAAATCCTCCTGTCCACCTCACGAATGGCTGGTCCATTTTGAGTGGTCGTGAACATAGAGGACGTAGTTATGGTTCATGTAGTTTTGAGATTGTTTCCAAATCCAATACAGAAAGAAACATGTGAAGCAACCGGCTTTTCAGCAAAATTTACCACCTCCCTCACGGACACATCATGCGAAGCCATTGGCAGCCATTAAAATATAAATTCCGCGCCCATAGCGGGCCTTGAGTCCGTTTAAACAACTTCCAGCAAAACTGCGGCCACATGGGGAGATCTTAAGGGCTTGAAAAAATACCATCAAATGCTAAAACTTTATGTTAAAGTTCCCCTCCCCCGACCTATGGTTTCCGAGAATTTTTAGGTGTGCGTCTAGGGCTCGGCCCATCGCACAGCAATTTCAAAGTCGAATGCGCGCCAATAATTAAGAAGGAGGATTATTTAAAACAAATCGCGACAAAATGAAGACAGGTTGAAGTGGTTCTCAGTTTGAGCATACATACAACAAAATGCAACATTTTCGCGTGGAATTTTTTTTTCGCCCACAAGGGTTTTACAGAAAAGAGCATTTGGCAGTAAAGAATCACCTATTTAAACTGTGGAACTTAGGTCTAGTGCGCGGGGGTTGAAAATCCCACGTGCCTATTGGTGTAGTGTGCGGCGTGTGCCGTCTTGGTTGACTTATACGTAAGTATGGGTGATGTACAGCCTTACTGGGCTTCGGCTCATGCTCCTTCTTTCTGTTTCCCATCCACAGGAGTTGTGAACCACTTGCTTCGGAGAGTAACTTTCCCGTGGTGTCTCCATAGCGTACATACTACACTATGTGGCTAGACATCTGATTTGTGTTACTTTCTTCCTGCCGGTAACGGGGATGTGCGTTGTACTGAATAGTGCAATGTATGTGGGTTCCACAACAGCGTTTGTGTGGTTAAGCTGTAATTTTCACGGATTGATACACATGATCGAGGCTTTCGCCGAAGTTTCCTGGGTTGGTTTTGTTCTTGTCGTTCAGCGGCTGCTGTTCACCTGAAAGGCACAAGCGAAAAGAGGGTGTAGCACTGCTCTTTAAGTTCTCAGCGCGAGGATTAGCATAAAAAGCGTATAATAGTGCTTTGAACTGGGTACTAGATGGAGCATGGACAACCGTCGGAGGAAGGTTATTCCACGCAGCAGCTACCCGAAATGAGAAAATTTTCTGCCTAATGAAAGTACGCGCTCTGAGCCTGAAAATCTTACCATGTCGATGTGGTGGGAATCCTCGCCGTGTGGTAGCTGGGTCAACGGTGAAAAACCTGTTGACCAAACCTTGTTCAAACAGGGCGTAAGTAAGTATTAGGTCTCCTCGGAGGCGACGATACTCCAGGGGAAAGAGGTCAAGCACCGCGAGACGCGTTTCATAGTCTACGGATTTAAAGTCGCCAGCCATCTTCGTTGGACACGCTCAATGAGGGTTGCGTCCTGAGTTGTAAAATGAGTGGGGCTCGAACAACCGCTTCCGTCGGGACCGGCGAAACCTGAAATTTTCAACATCTGCCACTGTGAACGTGTCCAAAGTGCGTTCGTCGCTGACGTACTTTTGGAACTGGATTGACACGCACCTACGATTTTCTACGTTCCCCGTCTTAAGGCAGGGAAACCAACCGGCCAGTCAGCAGTAGCGACAGCTACCTCTGGACAGCCACCCAGTCTCCTTTACTAAGTCACTGATCGGGCAACCAGATTGCGGTTCCTCGTTTGTTCCTCGGTCCTGAGTGCCCCACAATCAGTCACACATCACATGACCACCACTGGTCCTCCAATTCACTCTCGCCCTCGACAACTACACCTGGAGGAACCGCGTATCGCTGAACCCGAGTTTGACCACATGCTGCAACCCAGGATAAGGCGGCCTTCATATTCTCCCGTGCATCTGGTCCCAAAAAATCCGCTGGTGATTGCTGATTGTGCGGTGACTACCGAGCACTCAACTGTCTTACCGTTCCTGACCGTTACCCGATACCGCACGTTCACGATTTCGCACTGGAATTGCGGGGTAAAACTGTTCTCTTAAAAACTGACATCGCCGTAATTATACGATCAATTGGTTTTATAGGAACATGGATGTTCATGCACAGACATTACCACAGTACCCTTTAGCCTACATTTATGACCGTATGCGCTAGCTCTGTGCCAGCCTACGTTATGTCCCACCTCACACGTGCGGGCGAAGTATCAACCTTTGAGTTAGGCACTCCAAAGACCGGGATGGTAAATGACTCGCGGGCGCCGACAAGGCACGGAGTGGCGAAAATCTACTGAAGATTTGAACAAGAATAAACCACACTCTCTATACTACGAGTTTATCTCTTCGATGAAGTTTTAGCTGCTTGAACTGGTCAAGGCTCTCTGGACTTGGAGCACGAAATCACCAACACAGTCCTCGAAAACTGCCACTCTCTTGTCCACAACAATCACGATCACCACAATTATCCTGGTTCCCTCCGGAAGCTTAATCCAAAATGTGCGCTCCGGTTGCTTTCGAGCCCAGTGCGGCTTTCTGGAACTCCATCGCGAAAACGTCCTAGCCATCCGCACCTACTGTACGAACAGGAACGAGTTCCCAGTGAGTGCCTGGAGCTCTCCAAAGTTGCTGTCCAAGTATCTGCAGTCGCAACGGAGGACGAAACCAACGTCCTTCTCCTTGACAACCCGTGATGGGGAATCAACATTGATGGCTTCCGCGGCATCCGGCTTTCTTGTTGCGCAGTGCGAAAGGGCTTTTCCACCGCCGGTTAGCTCGTCTCACTTTACCCAACAGACGTAGCCCTTACCGCTACTTCTGTCGGTTCTATGCCCTTTCCTGTGCATATGAAATATTACTGTCACTTTACGATCCGGTGCTCCCCATACTCGACATCCACCGAAGGAGTATGCGCCCGCCGTTACAATCCCATACTAACCCCTGTTTTCTTCCTTCACCGGTGAACCTCCTCTTGGAAGCAAGCTATTATACCTGCGCGACCGCGATATGTCTCACGTGCATTCCTCGTGGACTCATGGAGGAAGTGGTCAATCCACTGTATTTCTCCCAGCGTGCCTCCCCACCCGCTCCTGTTTAACCAATCTAACTTCTCTGATACCTCCGTCGCTGGAAACAAGCAAACGGTGGATTGCATCCCCGTTTCTTGAAGGTATGCTCCCGCATGACCTAATTGCGAATAGTCGTGGAAGGTTAGGAATTCATGGTGCTCTTCCTTGCGAGATGGCTCAAGACTTAAACCATAAGGTCCCCGGTTTGAACTCAATCACGATATCTGGACTTCTGTCTGGACTCGGGCAGTATCTCAGCCCTCGTGCTTCCTCTGGGTAGCCTGGCAGCTAGGCACCGAAAAGGTGCTACAATGGAGTGACCTAAAGTGTAAGGGATTCACGGGTTCCGTCAATGCTGTTTCTGATTGTTGTGTTCGACGAGTGATGGAGTACAGTAAAAATCACAGTAAGGATGGAAAAGACTGTGGGCCCGGAAGCTAGGCTTTATTCATCCAAAACTTTGACACATAGCTGAAACGAAAAAAAGTGATTTAGCAATGAACGGTGAAACGTTTGAAAAACAGCAAATATACAACACTGATTACCTGGGCTCACTGTCGTTCAATCAGTTGTAGGGACACAGCGGCCGCCATTTGTTGGATATTTTCAGTCTGAACGCCATGCTGCATGATGCAGCAGAGCATCTTCCGAGTTCGGATGGTGCGCGACGCGCGCAGTTCTCATTGGCTGCTTCCTCCAGATTCACCTCACTTCAGTTTAGCACCTACAAAACCATGTACCAAGTGCTACATTTTGGGTCGCCGGACATGTGGGAGTTCGCATCGAATTGATCAGTTTACCTGAAGGAACGGACAAAGGACAGCTACGCACAACCCGATAGCCTTGATGCAGGGGCGCCACTGACCAGAAGATTTAGGTGTCTGCGATTTGCATTAACCATTAGTGAGTTGAGTCTTGCAGTCCCCATCCAGGGGAGTGACAGTTGTCTGACAATCCTTAGAAGTAATTATCCGGCGTTTGAGAGATCTTCGCGCGCCATTGTAGTTGTTGTTGGTATAGTTTTCCTGGCTGCGATCACAGCTGCTGATCGTGACGGGATCCAGTGTTCATTGAGGTGTACGAGTGACCACAAGCAGGCGGTTTCAAAAGCTGTGAGCTTGACTTCTTTCATCCTACTCCGATAATCTTCCAAGTTTCCATCAGAGCCGTTGTACACAGTTCTAGAAGCTTCTCAGCTAACTCAACTTGATATTGTTGAGTTACAGAGACGCCTTACATGTGGTGAACTGAATGACCATGCTTCAACCGGCGTGCTCTGGAGGGAGCGCAAATAGCTACGTGTGCCCGCTCAATGCAGCGATCGGGGTTCAGTGACATACCCCAAATAAATGCCAATTTTGTATCGAAGCTCTCCACCGGCAGCCGATTGCTACGTGGTCCAGCTGAGTCCACAGCTGGGTTGGAGCTAGTGGCTTCCAAGTCTCGCGGTGTGAGCGCTTGTGCTGCAGGTTTGTACAGCCTAGAAACAAATGATGCTCTGTCAACCTTTGACCCGACGTGTATGAAGTAGATAACGAAACGTTTGGGTGCTGCCGGTGCTATTCGCCTTCCAAGATGGGGACCGCTTGATCCCACTGCAGCTGGTTGGTGACGCTGCAAGATATGGCTGCTATTCGATGTCACTGGCGTTCTTGTTGTCAGTTTCCATCCAGATTGCCTGAATGAGTGTCTGGAGGCGCAGGCACCTCGGAATGGTTGTAGTAGGTGAGCAATCAGTCGCTTCCCCGTCCATTTTTATTCAGTTCTTCACAATAAGGCCTTCAAATAAATCATGGTTGTATGGCACCGAAGCGTCAGTGTTGAACGCTGATGTCACGCTGCCGATATTGGTGATGATGACAATTGAAGAAGTTGCTCACAATTATCTATTCCGTGAATGCCAACCCCGAGTCGGCCGGGAAACTGGGGTTCCCCAGGACTTGAGCATGTATATCGCCGGCCAGAATTACGACATCTGTACTTCTTACTAACCGGAGCAGCCGTGACAAATCACGTTAGAAGCTGTCTTGCCACCGTCGGGGCGTATGATCACACAACAAACACCGTTTTCCGCGTTGAGATGCATTGATCTTGAATGAACCAGTCAACCTAACAGCGCAGAGATGACTGTCTACTGGAATCCAATCCAGTTAGGCGTATTCATCCCTAGGGCTAACCCACTGTCGATACCACGAGCCATTGTCTTAGGATCACCGGACACGTGAAGAGTAAAGTATGAGTTATCTGAGTTCATCTCAAGCTTAGATACGAGGCAGCCGTTAGGTAGTTGACAGGTAACGGAACCAGAAGGTGCTAGATGAGAGACGTGGAGGGAGACGTCAGTGAACGAATAGCTGTAAAGGCGAATGATACTTCCCGGTTGCCCAGCCCGAAGAAGGCGGTTTGGTTGCGGTACTACACATTGAGACTGAAAGGTGTGACCCACAAGGCAGCGGCAGAATGTTGGGTTTTGTTCGGGAACCCTTTCCCTAGCCTCTCTCTTGAACGTCCGAGCCGCGAGATAGCGGTTTCGAGGGACCCCTCCCTATCATCATCACTGACAGAACGCTAGTGCTTCACTGTCTTAAAACCATGACAGATTATTTGAGTATAGCCTTGTAATGGAAAGAAGAAAATGGGGCGGGACCTAGGGCCAACATATAGTAAAAATCTGAGTTGTCTACACGTCCAACACTCAGACACTCTGAATATAAGCTGACTGCATGGACGCCGTTGACATCGGTTACCTGCCCTGTCGTTCACTGTCTCCTGCTAAGCACAGGGAGGATCAAGTGAACCCCATCCAGAAAAGCGAATAGCACCAACAGGACTCAAACTTTCCGTAACATTTTTCATTCTCTTCTGCCATGGCAAATTCTGTCCACCTGTAGGTTTCCGTCACTCCAAATTAGACGCGAAAACAGCGCAGTAACTTGGAATTTACCTTAGCTTACGGTGGGCGGGTGCATTCTTTGAGTGAAGCACCGTCTGCCTCACCCAAAATCCGCCTCCTGATCACTCCTTTGCGAAATCTTTGGTTTCGGCCGGTGTGAAACACATGCCGAAGGACTGGATGTCTTTTCTAGCAGCCGCTTCTAGCTTCTACCCCTTCTAAACGGAGGACAATGTTGTTTGCATATTCCAGGCCGGAGGGATCTAAATACCGGGATTTTCGAAAACTTCCAGCCTCATTAGCTCGTCACTTACGGAACTAAACAAGAATAGAGAGATTGGATATCTCTGTCGGACACCTCTACGTGTATGAAAGCTTTTGGAGTTCTCCCCACGCATTCCCACATACCTACAAGTATGTGGAAATGAATGGCGCATGATATTCACGAGCTTGAGCTCGAGATAGCTCAGTGGTTAAGGTGTCAGCTTACGGACCGGAAGACCCATGGTTCGAGGCCACCCTCAGCATCTCGACTGCTGTCTAGGCTCAGGCAACCTGGCAGTATCCCAGCCCTCGTGCCTCCTTCCGTTGGCATGGCAAATTGATCAATAAATTTATCAGCTATAAACCGTAAACCATAGGCGCATTGGTTCCAGCTTCTGCAGTTCCTATCACCGGGAAGTGGGGGAGTTTTGGACGTACAGGCATGGCACGGCAGCTAGGCATTGAAAGGGCGCTACAGCTGAACGATTTTATTTTTATTTACAAACTTCTGGGGGCATACCCTGTTGCGCGGGCGCGTGGAGAACTAGTCGTTGGATAGAATCGAACGCACTCTTGAAGTCAAGTTACACCAAGAATGTTGAGTGCTATTTGCAAGTCGTTGCTTTAACACGTAATGGAGTGTGAAGATGTGATCCACACAGCCTCTTTCCGAACGAGATCCTGCTTGCTATTCTCGGGTCCCGTCTTCACGCTCCTTCGTAAGACGACGTGGAACAAGCGACGCAAAGGTGGCCACAATGGAGGTCAAGCTAATTTCCCCGTGATTACCACACTCATTGCGAACACCCTTTTTGAAAATGGACACCACCGTCGACTTAGCTCAGCTGGTTGGGACGGCATCTTTCGCCCAGATGGAGACAAATAAGTTAAACCTGTATGGACCGAGGATTTCACCTCCATCTTTAAACAGAACGGGTGGGATTCCGTCAGGACCAGCAGCTCGTTGACGTTTGAGAAGCAAGAGACGTTCATTTATTTCTGGATTCGTCGAGGGTTCCAAGTCCACTGACCTCCGTCACGAGGAAACTGGTCCTTACCAGTGTGTCTTCTTGACCCAATGAGCTATACTGGGCAGTGCCTTGCGACTATCATGGAGCCTTTCATACCAGCTTAGTCATTGGCTATAGGTCTGATGAACAGTCTCGTGTCATTCCAGGTTGGGGGTTGGATCATGTGTGTAGACTTGTTCTCTAAAGATAGCGGTGTTGTGTCTTCGTGCTAGCTAGGTGATTTAGGAGTTTGGTGGAATTATTTCTATCATGTTGATAGTCTAGTTTCTTGAGTGGGAAAACTTCAAGGAAGAAGACCAAGGACGCCAGATGAAGATCGGCTATATTGCAGATGAACCAATGGAAGAAAGAGCCTGCGGCTCAATTGGCTGCAACAGAGAGAAAATGAAATCTCAGTGAAACATTACAAAGGGTAGAATTGTCCGTTAGGATCTGACCGTCCTAACACTTCCCTTTTCAAAATGTGCGTAGGTTTTCAGGTGTGGAATCACCTGCATTGGTGTGAATGGTTTTGGGGTACGACTGGACCACCGTCTTGGTGTGCGTATGGATTTGACTGGGGGTTGTCTGTTTGCACAGGGGGCACATATGTGGATGGTAACCCAAAAGTATTCAACAATATGTTCAGAGGAATTGAGTTATCCGATGTATCCGGTGCAGCGTGTCCAGGGCGAAGTTGATTCGCGTGACGGGCCCATGTGGCAGACTGTACATCAACTTCGTATATGACGTTACCCACGCGGTGCTTGATGTAACCATGAGTCCATTTCTCTCCGCCGCTGCGATAGTCCTTAGCCAAGACCGAATCACCGGGCTTATAGGTGGTGTGAACGGCACCATGATGGCAGTTGAACCGTCGCTCCATTTGTGTGTCCCTTAATGTTTGCGCACTGAAACAAACAAGACAACAATTGGCCGTTGCTCGTACTCTGAATTTCCTCTGCACTGATCTATGCACTGACATTGTGATCCTTACAGGCGATCTGAATGCCAAAGTCGGTCGTCTGAGTCCCTTGGAATTACACCTGGGCGGTCGATTCCGAGTCGATGCTCGTCGCACAGACAACGGAGAGCGATTTCTCCAGTTGTGTGCTGATCATGAACTGTTTCTGGCCAGTAGGAATTTTCAGCATGAACCTTCGTATCGCCTAACTCGGCAGCCACCAACTACAAATCGACCGTTGTCCCAACCGGGTCATTTGGCAATCAACCACCAGGTAGAGCCACGTTTCAAGACTGCCGTTGCTTCTGGGGCACATACATTGATTCCGATCATGGCGTAGTGCGAGCACATCTGACATTTCGCCTTGCTTTGAGCCCTCGCAAGTCAACCAGAAGTATGCCAATCCACCATCTTCGAAGAACTACCATAGCTCAACAGTGTCCATCTGAGTTAGCAAAACAACTCTGTACGGTAAACCAATACTGTAGTAGTGAGCACGTGGATAAAGTGTGGCAAAATGTGAAAGGAATTATGCTAGCGGCGTTCCGTGCTGGCTGTCCGACTTCTCCGGTTCGACCCCAAGACCACTAGATACCGTCGAGATCTCTAGTCCCGATTGATTCTAGGAAACCCATACCACCAGGCAACGAGTGCAACAGCGCACGCAAATCCCTCAAACGCCAGATAGTGGTGAGCCTAAGGAAAGACCGAGAGCTTTGGTGGACGTCGAAAGCTCGGGAGATGGAGGAGGCTCTTGCCACCGAAATTAGTCGTAGCCTATACCAATCACTGATCAACTGGTCCTAGGAAAGCGGCGGTCAGTGAAACGACAAGTGAAAAAGGCGGCTCATTAATTCACTCGCAAGAAAGCTGACTGGAATGGCTGAACACTTCGAAGAACAGTCTAGCTGGCCTCTGGGGATAGGGCATATAGGCGAATGCAATTTAAAACCCAATCACCTGTCAGATTAAAGAAATGTAACATGACATAATCCTACTGATACATGGAAGGTGACAGGAGCGGACGGTGTATTCGGCCTTTTTCAAAAAAGGCGGGGAATTCCTGGTAAACCGTCTGATACTTTCCTGTCGATGACGGTGAATTCATCCAGCTTCCTGTTTGCAGGTTGTTAGTTGGCGGTTTTGAACTACCCTGTTTTTTGCCTTGTAAATTTTCCAGGGTCATAATGGTGGAGAATCCTACTTTTACGTTAGACCCACGGGAGGGATTGAGTTATGGGAAGTCTTCAGTTTGCGGAGGTTTACCGTTTGAACGTCATCAAAAATGTTGGGTGGTGTGCACAACGGGTGATTCCATTTTCTAGTCGCGTCGGGTACACTGGGATCAATGCCAAGTCGTCCGGGTTGGGTTGAGCGTTCTATTCTTGTTTTATTCATTGAATATATTCTAGTGGGCAGAAAGTGATCAGACTGCATGTGAGAAGTCTCGAACGCCTGAAAACTGGGCTTTAGTCAGATCGTAATTGAGACGTGAGGGATACAGAAAAGAGCGGCGAATTGCCAAACAATGTGGTAAACAAGTACATGAAACAGAATGCCAAAATCTTCGAGGTCCGGCCTCCGTTTTGCACAGCACCTAGGATGCTGTGCGGAGCGTTTTGTAGAACAGTTTGGCTACCCCCTGCTGTTTTCCCATGCCCTTTTATTCAACCAGCTTGGTTCGAGCACCGCCCCGGCAGTTTGGAACCCTCTCCATCTTATTAAGTGTGAAAGTATTTTCCTTTGGGTGCTATCGTTGTGGAGGCCCACAGATGGACTGCTTGGGGTACGACTCGAACACAGTATAATTTGTGTAAGTTTCTATAATATCTCTGTACTAGCTTCAACACGCGAATTACATCCCCTTGAACAGCAAACAGAACTTTGACCAAGTGGCTGATAATGATAATGGTAATAGTAGTAAAAACCAAGACATGAAAAACGGCTGGCCGGAGTGTCTTCGATTCGAACCTAACCTTGGCCCCTCGATCGCTACTATCCAGGCTTGGGCAGTCTGACAGTATCTCGGCCCTCGTGCTTTCTCCGGTAGCTATGCACCGAAACTGTGAAGCTATTTATCTTATCATCTTAGGTCATAGATTGGCTGCTCCATACGATGCGCTTGTGTTCCGCGTAACCTCCGTGTGCTTCCTAAAAGACTGCATGGCGTGGAGGCAAACGGATGTCCTTGTTTTTTTCCATCCAGGTTGACTGATTGAATCTAGATTATCTGGATGAATGTTTAGGTGGCTGAGTCCACTTAGCGCTGGACTCATTCCAGTTTCAAGTTTGCTATTCTCACAACTGTTTTTTTTAAAATGAATAATATGCCTGTGCAGCAATGCAATGTCGCTATCTCAAATTAGTACTGTCTATGAGGATTGTGGTGATAGTGCTGCTTTCACGTTTCTTCCAGATCCAACTAAAGGAGCAACAATGGTCGCGTCACTTTCGCCCTCTTCGAGTGAAGGAGATTTCACTCGGTATAGCATATCACTAAGAGTTGTTCGGCGCTTACAGAATCGAGGGATCAAAGAATTGTTTCCCGTTCAGTATAAAACATTCGATATGATTACGGCCGGCGCAGATGTCGTAGTACTGGCACGTAAGTCACACTGGTCCACTTATGCCTAACTCTTCCAGGAACTGGCACCGGGAAAACCCTTGCATTCACCATACCAATCACAGAAATGCTTTTGAAGAGCTCCGGTGCACATACCGAAAAAGGTCGGTCCCCCAAGGTGCTGGTTCTTGCACCGACCAGAGAGCTGGTAACACAGATCTCCTCGGATTTTCAATCACTTTGTGAGGACGATTTCTCAGTTCTCACAGTCTATGGCGGAGTTCCACTTGGTCCTCAATGTAAATTGCTTCTCCCACCACTCATCGTCCGTAAATATAGGTAACTCCTTGCGTAGGGGTGTGGATGTTCTCATCGGCACTCCGGGTCGGGTAATCGATCTAATGGAACGCGGTGTTCTTTGCCTGGACTCTGTGAAGCACGTTGTTCTGGACGAAGTGGATCGAATGTTGGATATGGGCTTCCACAAAAACGTTGAGTCAATCATCGCGCATATGTACGAAGGTGAGTCAAGGCAGACGTCGGATGGAAAACCTCAAACATTGCTCTTCTCTGCAACCATGCCTCCGTGGGTGTCATCTGTGGCTAAACGTTATCTCTCTGATGACACACGCCACATATCATTCATTGAGGAGCAACAGAACAAAACAGCCTTGAATGTGACGGTATGTTCTCTTTGTGGTCATGGATTATTACCAATTTGTCTACCCTAGCATCTCGCCCTACCTTGCCCTTTCCAAGAGCGGGCTGCGACGCTTGCGGATGTTATTCGAACCTACTGCACTCGAAAAAAGTCGCGGTGTATCGTATTCTGCGAACGGAAGAAAGATGCAGATGAGTTAGCAGCCCATTCAGCAATGAGCGCTGACTGTCACGTGTTCCACGGTGATGTTCCACAGGACAAGCGCGAATTGATTCTCCAGGTAAGAAGGATAATTTCAAACACATGCTGCTCTTGATTTGGTGCACTTTTAACCTGAGCGGCTCTCCCGTACCCAAACTGCGCTGGACATTTATATTTATATTCGACTTCCTTCGGCATTACCCTCTTCAGATTGATCTTCGATGTTATATTGACGTTTTATCGCCTCATCTCAACGTGGTTCTGGAGCTATAATTGCAAGAGCTTGACCGTCGATTCCACGATTGGTTTACGGTTACATCTGTTTTAGTTATGTCTCACGTGGTATGGTGTCACTGTAGGCGAGCAGGCCATCTGTCGAACAGTTGGCGCTCGTCCACATGAAACGACAGTAATCCTTCCTGACGTGGTAAGGAGCTTTTGGCAATTTCTCCTCGGGAACCTTTTCGTGGAGGGATAAGCGACCTTCCAACTAACAGTGGCTGATGTGATTCCCTCAGGAGGCTTGCCTCTCCCCGGAGAGGGCTTTATCTTCGCTCCAGTTTCCTGGACATGTATTTACATCGCTCTGGGTGGAACACCCGACCCAAAGCTGTCACATCGTCGTGGTGGTCGGGCTTCTGTGCTGCAGTGATCCTGCGGGCTATACTGGCTGGAACTCAGTTCCTAAAGGTTCAACCATGCCAGGAAGGCCAACGGGGAGCAGCCCGACGAAGAACGGCGAGTCCCCGTACTGCGAGTAATCGTATTACAAGACGGTCTGAAGGTAAAGTCGTAAAGTCGTACTGTCCTCTGCGATAGGAGTGTGAAGGCAGTAAGGCGTTTCCCCCAGGCGACCAGCATGTCTTTATTTATGGAAGCAACGATGCTGCCTTCCCCCGAGGAAGGACGGGTTAGAAAAGGTCGGCCCCAAAAACCGCACACTCCGATCGCCCAACGGTTGACCATGACCGCCGGCGCATTATTCAGTACGGTCGAAATACTTTCAAAACCAAAGAGCCCGGTGCTGCTCAAAAGGCACCTGCTGTGCGCAGCTGCATCAGGAGTCACAGTAATGCCCTACTCCCTGCGCCCCCGGGCCAGGTCGCCCCCCTACAGCCAAGTAGCTCAGACTATCGAGTCATTGGTTCCGAGAAGGGTACCCCAAGAAAACCCTAACAACCGCTGTCTCGCGGTCCAGACTCTTGAGTCAGAGGCTAGGGGCAGGGTCCCCGAACAAAACCCTACATCCTCCCACTGCCTTGCGGATCAGACTTTTGAGTCAAAGGCTCAAGGTGGGGTACCTCAACTAAACCCCCTTCTTCGGCCTGGGCAACCGGGAAGTATCATTTTCCCTTGCAGCTCTTCGCTCACCGGACCTCTCCCTCACTCCCTCCCAACCCATCGTATAATGCAGTGCGGTCAACCCATCTGCCAATCTCCTAGCCACTGTCCCGGGTCTCAACCATTGCCCAGAAAAATAAACCAAAATAACCACCTACTAACCTCAAAAGATTTGATCCATGTTGTCGCCTTTAATGTCCGTACTCTATGTCAAATTGGTCAACAGGCGTCCCTTGCTGATACCTTACTCTCCCTCTCTATCGATGTATGTTGTGTCTCCAAAACACGCATACAATACTCCACTTCGGTCGTGCTCCTCAAGCCGCTTAGGACGAACCCAGATATTCCACATTTCACTCTTCGGGCATCCGGTGATCCTGACGCAATGGCTCGTGGTATCTACGGTGTGGGAATTGCACTCAGCCCCAAGGCTGAAAGCGCCTTACTAAACTGGATCCTAGTAAACAGTCACCTTTGCGCTGTGCGGTTGTCTGGATCAATTAAAATTAACACAGGTCGATGCAGTAAACGGTGTTTGTTTGTCGTATCAGCATACGCCCCAACGGATAGCAATTCTGAGACTGAGAAGGACGAGTTTTATCAAGATCTGTCTGTCGGCAAGAAGAACGGATATAGTAATCCTGGCGGGTGATGTGGATACCCTCAGGACTGTGTCCAGGCCATCTGACTGGACCAAATAACACTATATCGTCGAGATCAGCAGATCTTATCGCCGCCAGAAACGCCATACCAGCAACTAGCGATTATGATGGCGCACGCAGATCCCTCAAACACCGGATAATCAGGAGCTTGAAGAATGACAGAGAACGCTGGTGAATTTCGAAGGCCCAGGAGATGGAGAAGGATTTCGCTGCAGGCAACAGCCGTGCTCTGTTTCAACTGATTCGATCAACGGGTCAAAAGAAGTCCGTTGTCAGTGAGACAATATGCGAAAAAGACGGAACAGCAATTGACTCCCTCAATCGCCGTCTTGAGCGGTGGGCTGAGCACTTGAAGAACAGTTCACTTGGTCTCCTTCAACACAACTGCTGGAAGAACCAAGCTGGCCCAAATGGAACACTGACACCAACCCACCATCAGCAACTGAAATACAGCGTGAGATTTCAATCCTGAAGTGCGACGAGGCACCTGACCCGGATGGTCTACACCCCGCGCTCTTCAAAGAAGGCGGCGAGGTCCTGGTGAACAGTCTGTCAACCATACCGCATTAGATTTGAAACGAAAACAGAATACCAGCCGAATGGAGCTCATCGACCGTCATCTCAGTTTTCAAAAAGGGAAACCACCGTGGTATCAGCCTGGTATCCATCGCATCTAACGTTCTCTCTGGCATTATTTTGCGCAGGTTGATGGATTATCGGGAGAGACAGATTCGTGAGAATCAAGCTGGGTTTCGCCCCGGTCGAGGATGCATCGACCATATCTTTACCTTGAAACAAATTCTTGAACAGCGCCTCTCCTTCAGACGTCCCACGTTGGTCGTTTTCCTGGATTTGGAAGCTACTTTTGATTCTGTCGATCGTCAGCAACTTTGTCAGTGTCTGGCGATCAAAGGTGTCCCTTCCAAATTTATATCTCTTATGAGGGCACTGTATACGAACTCCTGTGGGCGCGTACGAGTATACGGGAAGCTCTCGCCTGAGTTCACCACGTCCAGTGGTGTAAGACAAGGCTGTCCTCTTTCCCCTTTCCTCTTCAACTTTGTGATGGATATGCTGCTTGAAATTTCTCTGCCTGCCTCTGAAACCTCGGGAGGTGAAATGCTCCCGGGACGTTCCCTCACAGACACTGAGTGTGCAGACGATATTGCTCTCCTTAGTTCAGATCCCTCCGGAATTCAGAGGATTTTAAATAACCTAAATAACTGCGCCGCACGGTTTGGCATGAGTTTCACACCTGAAAAGTGTAAAGTGCTGCTCCAAGACAGAGTGGGATCAAACCCACACCTCATGCTTGCAGTTGAGCCAATCGACGTGGTAGATAAATTTGTTTACCTGGGTAGCTGTATGGTTTCCGGTGGACTGACTGGAGATGAGATTAGTTCTCGAATCGGAAAGGCCAGAACAGCTTTTGCCAACCTCCGACACCTATGGCGCCGGCGCGACGTGAGTTTGTCTGTCAAGGGAAGAGTTTACACTGTGGTGGTGTGGTCGATGCTGCTATATGGATCAGAGATGTGGCCCCTACGCGCAGAGGACATACGGAAGATGTCAGTGTTTGATCATCGGTGTCTTCGAAGCATTGGTCAGGTCTGGTGGAAACATCGCATCAGCACTGTTGAGGTACGCCAGATAGTCTTAGGCAGAAGGAACTCTCCCGCGATAGATGAATTACTCACGCTTTATAGGTTACGTTGGTTAGGACATGTACTCCGCATGCCAGATGACCGTCTGTTTCGCAGAGCTTTTTTCGCCCAGCCCTGTGCTGAGTGGAAGCGACCGAGAGGTGGACAGTGTATGACTTGACAACGAAGTACGAAAACACTAACCAGTAAACTTAGTCGGGTGGGCAACTGCCACCTCCCTGGATGGGAACCCCGGGACTCAAGTCACCAGTGGTTAATGACATTGGCTGAAATGGCCCAATCGCGCAGTCAGTGGCGCTCATGCATCAAAGCTATCGCCTTTAATGCATAGCTACCCAATTTCCGAACAAACTGAACATGTCTTCGCCTCCAGGCTTGGTTGTACGTTCCACATCCTCGTTTTCCGGTGATCGAAACTGTAGCAGCAGGAACCAATGTGCCTATGGTACACAGTTTATAGCTGATAAATTGAAATTGATTGAATTGACTGGGTGGAACAGTCCTGACGCGGTTATTGTGGTTTGTTGACAGCAAAGCGAAGGAACACCGGATTCGAGTTTCGCTCTTAGAGCTCAGCTATTCCGAGGTTGGACCCCGGATCTCTGACATGCAACGCCAGCGTGTTATCATCCCATCAGCACACACTGAACGAGCCTGAATGACCTCATGTGAACAGTTGAACATGTTCACACAATGAGCATTGTAGATCAACCGGAATAATCGTGCCAGACAAGGAAAGAGGGCGGTCCAGAGTAAAGCGATGTGGATGCGATTTGACAAATCTCTTTTCAAGATACCTCTGTATTCGCACTCCTTATTGCAACTCTGTTTCGTTTACCAACGTTTGTTTAGAATCTCCTGCAGAGGACGATGAGCTTCAGCAACTCTTCTTGAGCTCGAGATGGCTCAGCGCGCGAACTTACTGATCGGAAGGTCCGTGGTTCGAACCCATCCTCTGCACCTCGACTTCTCCTGTGTAGACTTGGACGATCTGGGATTATCTCAGCCCTCGCGCTTCCTTCAGGTGGCATGGCAGCTAAGCTCCGAAAGATACAGCTGGACGATTTTTTTCCTGACTAACCAGACAACCTAGTTTTTATGTTGATCGAATGATTTGCCACAATATTCGTGCAAGTCATATTTCTAATAGTGATTTCATCCTGTAATTGAAACCAATCTGTGGTGAAAATCCGAGGGACACTGTACAGCTGTTCCATTCATATTAAGAATCGCAAAAAGTGTGCACCTCATGAATCTCTAGAGTATTTCGAACTCGTGACTTTGAGGTCAATACGGCTGACCTACGAGCGGTTGGTGAACGGTGTGGTTCAATCACAGCTCGGCAGGATAAAGCACCAGTCGTCTTCCTTTCACGTGGTTCACATCGCATGGTCACTTAATGAATAGCTTCTGAAGTGACGACTTCTGTGATGGAAGGCCGTTGCAACCTGTGAGGTTTTCTCCTTTTTGAACAAATCACTTATTTTTTTGGTGGTAGTACGGGAGATTTCGCTTCCCAATCGATTTGGATTTTCTCTTGGGACGTGGGACTGTAAATTTCCACCTTATTCTCCAACATTAGTAAATCAATTTCGAGAATAGCAGAGGAAGCCAATGACCTGTTGAGTTAAAGAGCGTTTGCCCCGTGTCCTTTAACATGTATTCTAGGGAAACTTTTCTTTCCAAATATTCTACATGAGATGTGCGCAGGCGACTCGGGCCCATTGACATAACTAAGGCCATGTATTCCTATTCAGGGTCCAACGATGTGTTTCTAAGCTGAACATAGTTCACTATTTCCAGTTGATGCGCCCCACTCGAACACACCTCTGGGTAGTTGTCTTTAGCACAATCTTAAATTTTCCCCGTAAGCGCGCGGGCTGCTGTGATACACAATTGAGAGTTCCGGGAAACCGAGGTTATCCTGTTCCTCGGGGTTTCATGGATTTTCAGCTCTAGTTGATCTTTCCTTACCCAACAATGCTTTAAAAATTTCGGGGAGCAGAAAAGGCTCCTTTTTGACAAACTAATGGCACAGTTTACCATGCACAACGCACGCAGTGTGGCCTAGCTAACTGGGTTACTATTCGAGTGGTAGTAAGCCAGTGGAATCTACCCTTACTTAAACGAAGCACAATTATTCCTGGATGCAGTCGCTTTGTTTTGGGAGATGACTTCGTTGGAGTGTAATAGTTCATACCCATGGATAGAGTTTGAATCTCGCAACCACCGACATGTCGTGGTCACATTTACCATTAATAAATCACCGTGAATATCTTCCATAATGATACACACTTTGTTGCAAATCTCAGTAGAATGAGAGTTTCTGTCTAAAACGGTGAGATATTATATTTTCCTACTCAACTACCGTAGTGGCAAACCATACGGTTCAACAAATGAAGATTATGCTTTCAATCAGAAAGAGGTTGCTTACTGAAATAGTTGGTATCCCGACTTATCAGTTTAATGATTAGTGAAAGAGTTGCTTGGGAACGTCAGTCATTTTTACTATGAATGCCCACTTTTCACCACCAAAACCATGAAAGTCTGGCGCATGCCACACACCTAGAACTGGTTTGTTGTACCACCACCATTCTCATGATCCTCAGGTTAAGGGACGTTGAAGTGATATGATGATTAGGTGAAATCTGGGGATACGGGCAATGAACAACACTCAACACATGCGTCACATGAATTGTGTTTTAACACTTCGTCGGATGTGGCTGTGCCACTCCATCGCCGCAGATATCACGGCAAAAGTCCAGTACGAACAGGAACCGACAGGTGCTGACGTGCACATGAATGGTAGGTTTTTCTAGTTTCTTCCCAGCGGAAGCGCGAAAGCGCCTAAATTAATAATGCACTTGGTTTTCACATCCATTCCCGATCGACTAATCCAAACATTTTCGCACCAGGATGCACAGTTCTCACCGGCTTGCACTCATGCCCAGTGTCTTGATAATACGCGGATGAAATGGAACATTGCATATAAGCTGGGCCGTCTGCTGCGTAATTTTACGTACATGAGCGGCTACCTATCTCCAGGCGAAAGATGAATTAACTCCCCGGACAGTTTGCCTGTCATGGGCGGACCCTACAACGCTGTTTTGAGGTCCTATAAATAACCTGCATGTGCTGAAGCTACAAGAGGATGACGGTGATGGTAATGAACAGTTTCTTCAGGAGTATCTTCAATTTTGACCATTCTTGTCTCCGAAGCATTTCGCGGGTCTGTTGAGAACCTCGGAACAAAACTGGCTAGGTGCATTTTACGGTTTCAGAAAAGAATCGTTTGAAATATCCCTTTTAATCACAATTCACATGTTACGTTGGTCCGGACATATACTTCGCATGTCAGACTATCGTCTGTTTCGCAGAGCTCCTGTTTTATGCAGAAGGTGGAAACGACCTAAAGGTTGTCGGTCTGTGACCTGGCAACGAAGTGTTGAGGCACTGACTAGTAATCTCAAGCGTGTTTGCGGTTACTTTCTTCACGGTTGTGGACCTCAGGACGGGATACAGCAATAGTTGGCGATACGGACTATCATGACGCATTAACGAATCAATGATGCCCGTACACTGAATTAGATCTTTCTGTCCATGCTTTTATCGTCACGTTATTCTGCAATCGCGTTGATACTACTATCAAGCTTATGTCTGAGACTCGTTTAACACGGTCACATCAACGCTACGGTTGAATGTGCACATTACGTTTAGCCGAGTTTCCATGACGTTGCCATTGCAAGGCAACGTAGTCTAGGGAAAACAGACTTGGACGAAGCAGTGCACCCACCTCAGTAATATTGGCTCTTTACAATGAAAGCAAAATTCAATCCGGGGTATGTTTGAAAGGGAACAGTTTTTGGTGAACGCGTATCCCCATTTATTAGTATTTTAAACTGCGTGGTTAACCAAGCAGGTAGCAAAACCAGACTCTACCAAGAAGACATGCCTGCATAGCACCTGTGTGGGGTGGTATAACTACCAAACTATTCATCACAAGGTTAAATTATTCCATTCACGTTCGGTTTCGGGCACGAGATTCCAAATCAAAGCCAACCTACGGAACTCCCCACAGGCTTCTGGGTAATCTCATTCGTTTGCACATGTGTATGTACATACCGAACTTAGGATATCAGGCATACGGCAGCGTTTTACGAACCGCACACTTAATGGACTAATGAATTTAAGCTTAAGCGCGCCGTGTCCATGTGAACCGGGACATGCCACTCAGGTCAATCCATGGGACAATTGATCCTTGCCATCTTTTAGTTTATCGCATGAATTATACTGCTAGCAAACGGTAAGCGGTTTGTGTGGTTATGGACTAGGTTAGGTGTCTAGAGACCGCAAATTTTGCCGGTCAGTCAGTCACTTGGTACAAGAATGGTTTCTCTTTCTACAGTGTTCATGTGGTAGGTGAACATTGTAGCTTTTTCGTGCAATGCAGGATTTATGAGGCACTTTTGTTTTATCGCGTAGAAAACGCCAATGCACCTCTATTCCTCGTGCACCTTATCCATAAAGAGGGAATATTCTCTTGAAGGAACAGATTGTCTATCGCTGCAATGTAGTAAGAATGGTTGGTTTTTCTCTACTACATTTGATGCGACTGAATTTCTTGGCATTATGTCCGGGTCATCAAGTTTCATCTAATGCATTATTTTTCCGAATCTGACAGAAATTCCGTGAAGGAAAGTACCGCACGCTCATCACTACAAACGTCGCTGCACGTGGATTAGATATTCCGGAAGTAGACTTGGTAGTGCAGTGCCATCCTCCACGAGATGTAGAAGACTATATTCACCGTTCCGGGCGCACTGGACGAGCTGAAAAGAGTGGGACCTCCATTGTCTTCCACTCACCACGAGAACGCGGTCTTCTGGCTATGATCGAACAGCGAGCCGGCATCCAATTTCGTCGAATCGCTGCTCCCACATTGCACGACATCATTGGCGCTTGGGGTGGCGAACTCGTGCAGTAACTTCCATCCTTTTTTATTATTGTGTTGATGTCGGACGCACTTTCGTCTTGTGGTAGCGTTGTTCTTCCAACCTAATCTACCCACTGGGTCACGTTTATTACCCCGAGTTGATTTACGGTACCACAGTCAGCTAATTATGTCGTGCTACCCCTGACTAGGGCTTTCTGGAACCACTTGAGCAGTCTACCGTTTCCAGCTGATGTCGATGCGGTTACTTTGGAAAGATCTTTTTCCTCCAAACAATCTCGGGGAAACTAAAATCCTTTGCTCTGAAGGAGGCGGCATAACCTATTTTTACCTTTCATGAGAATTCATTAAACCAGACTAACACTCTTTACAAGTTGTTTGGTTTTTCACCCTAACATACTCAAAACTCGCCACCTCTCAAATTTTACGTCGGTATAACTGTGCTACAACCTTCAAAAATCTTTACAATCGTCTGCGGTGAATATCCATGCTCACCTAGCGGACTGATAAACGCAGGTATACGTGGCAGAGTCGGTTTTCGTGCAACAAATCTTACGTGGCTGTATGACATCACAACCTTTGTTGTTGTACAGCGAAGATGCTTGAAGTGATAACGATGACTCAGTAAATGTCCTGATCCGTCTGTTAGGACTTCCCAGTCAGGTAGCGTCATGGACACTTGAAACCTGCAGGTTACCATCACCGTCTTTCACAGTAATACACACTGGTGCTTAACTACCATCATTCATGAGGGGAGAAAGCCTTAGTGAAGAGTGGGGAGAAAAGGAAAGGGCAGGGGCTTAGTGCTAAGAGGATCTATGTCCTTAAGAAAAACAATCAGCGGAATCTGGTGGACGATTATGGATCGCCTTTACGTTAGCACAGTGATTCCAGTGCGTATGTATGTTTTTTTCCACCCACTAGCTTCAGATTTTCTCTCGCCTAACCGCGAAATCGGTATACACTGTTGGATTGGCTGGGGTCAATCATCATGCTCCAACAAATATGGTAGATCAACTAAGTGTGTATCAGTCGATTTACTTGTGGCTAATAAGCCGATTCGGTTAATGTCTAAGATACTAAAGTCGCGCGTTAAAACGGAGCTCACGCCTAATGGTGTCCAGTCGGTCATGCCCCCACTCACCTTAGAATGAGTCGTGCCCTGGCCTAGCTTATCGCGGTGGCAACAAATGCTCAATTTTTAAGACGGGGGCCGACAGCCCATGCAAGGATTCGAACACAGGTCGTCGAATCAGAAGTCCACAATGTTGACCACCGGGCAGTCCGGGCCCGTAGGTTTCTGTCCCAAAACTGAATTGATGACACTAGATAGCGTAAGTTTCCTGCTCCAAAATTTTAAGGGTGTACCGGATGCTCTCGGTCTATCTATCCGCTATCTATCTATTCCGCGTGCTTATACTTAGTTATCTGTACGACGATTCTGCCTGCATTCTCCGCCTCAGCTGGTGCCCCATGACGGAAATAAGTCCTGGCTAACTGTTTGACACTCATGTTTTGAGATGAAGTAAATCATTTTGAAGTAGGGTTAGTGTTTCTATGGCGGCTTGATTAGGTATCTTTCTGTCAAGATACATTTCATCTGCTCTTTAGCCTCACACAAGTTTATGGGGCAGAGCAAACAACAGTTGACATTAAGTGAAACAGCCTGCGATATGGAGACCAACTGTCCCTTCTACAGAGATTATCGGTCTTGTATTTAACCTCTCTCGGTGGAGCCGGCGGGATGATTGATATTCTCATACAGTTTTGGCTATAACCCAATGGAACATTTGGAAACTGTCTCAAGTACACGGTGTTCTTGTTTGAGGAGTTTGACTGCATTAAACAGATACATACGCACATGGGTACATAAACCCCATTCATGTTGCATGCTGGGGCGTACAGAAGCTTGGTATTTTTGGGTCTCACTGTGATTATTCATGTTTTTTCATGTTTGTCCAGGTAGTCCTAATCTAATTTGGCGGGTTTATGGATGACAGAAAGTTTATTTGTTCATGCGTTCTGTTGGGCGTGGTGGTGTTGTTAGGTAGTATTCGTTAATGTCATTTTTGAACTTTTTCCATAGGTCTTTTACGGCAGTTCCAGAATCAACCTGGTCAGCTTTTCTGCCGATTGCGAAACGCTTGGTTCGAGAACTTGGTGCGCACTCCGAAACAGAAGAGACCAACCTTCAAGAACAACAGGAGGGAGTCAAATCAAAGAAACACAAGTGTCGAGCCGTTCCAGACGAAAATGAATCGCCTTTACGTCCACCAAAGTCTCCTACCACTTTACGCGTACTCTGTTGTGCATTGGCTCGGTTGAGCGGCAAGGATAGTGTGGTGGAGACGCGTTCACTTCTTAATTCACGTTCTGGTTTTACAACTTACAAGCTTGAGTTTCCCATGGCCGCCTATCGAAAGGGTGTAGCATATGATATACTTCGGGGCACGTTGTCAGAAGATATTCTGAACAGCATAAGCAACATGACCTTTATTGAGGGTCGCAAGGTTAGTTCGGCACCGACAATTAGTATCCTAATAGCCTATTTACCTAGCCCTCGTGTTTTCTTTTTGCCAGACGTAGACATTCGTGCCGTTTCAGGACATCATCTTTTAGAAGAGTAGACGCTTCGGGCATGTTGGTGCGCTATTTGAAAACGGGGGACCTTTTTCGTGGTATCTGGAACTAGTTAAGATACGATGCAACTAGGTACCCTCGCGCAGAATAGGTAATACTACATGCTATTTGAGCCGGACTACGTGTACGTCTGTCTGAATGCCGGCACTCGGTGCAACTCTGAGGGACTGAGCCCGGCGGATGGGCACGAAAGGGTAGCATCGTCGACGTTCGGCCAGTAATTGTCGTATCTTGTGAGGGAAAGCTTAATGTCTTAAACCACAGTGTGTGTGCAGGATAGTTAAGTGGTTCGCACCACTCATTACAGTCTGCGTCATAACCGTCGGTTCGTTGTGGCTGTCCACAGAAATGCGTTACAATTTTGGCACAAACCGGTCCCATCTCACACAAGTGTTCCATTACGAACGTCACTGTTTTACATTGTAAACTTCTGCGCCATTGATGATTGTTTACGACGTGATCTATCTGTGCTCATTTCTGAGCGGTAGATGGTGGATGGCAGTTTGCCAGGTGTCTCGATGATGTCGAGAGTGTATCCTGGCTAAAAGTAGTCGGCGTTCCGCATGCATGTTTAGGAACCGATTTCCGTTATCAATTCCGGTTGCGTCGTGACCATGACGATCTTTCGGGTCTCTTTCGCACGGGCTTAGACAGCCATTTAGGTATTCAAATCTTTGGCAAGTTCAGTAGTGTCCGAAACTGGTATATGCTGCAGGAAATGAAGCTGGGTGTAGAACTAGTCTTTGACCGAAGAGACACTGCAGCCAGTCGGCGCGTACACAGAAATAACGACGCACCGTAACTTTTTACCCGGGAGGAGTCCGCCTACTTGACAGCTCAAGGCGTACCATTCACGTATTCATTCAAGCAACACTGATTTGATACTTATGTTTAGGACTATTTTCGCGCCTGCAAGACCATGTGCCGAGATCCCTTAGTTTCCGGAAAAGCGTAGATGCTGGAAATTGGGGACGGAGATTTTAAGAGAAGACATTCATTGGAATCGGGTTTACCATTTTTTGCCAGTCAACTCAGATCGGTGTTCAACCCCGCTAAGGTGCGGACTAAGGCTTCTTGACCTGCTAACAATGGATCGAGACAGAGTTAATGGGCAACAATAACGAAGTAATGATTCAATTTCCTTGGTTATATGGTTGAGGAGAACGTGGTGATCATGAAACTACAGAACCTGCACATCTGATCCAGCAGCTCGCTCGGATACTGGTGAAATTGAGTGGCTTCCCTTTGAGTTGTCATTGATGGAAAACGAGTGATTATTTCCCCTTATTGATACCGAGTAGAATGTTTCCCAATCGACCACATCGGAAGAGACCGACTTAGGGACTCAGTTGGATCGCTTGATAGGTGGTTTGACTCACAAGACAAAAAGGTGACCTTTTTTTAAAAGCCGGTAACTGAGGTTCACTCCACACGTCTTTTTGTTGCGGGCCAGTCATTCAGAGTGTCCAGTGCACAAACGACCCTTGCACCTTGAGTAGCTCTCACCAGACCCAAGAAGTGCTCTTGTTTTATTATTGTTGTGTTCGAGTGGTGATGATCTGTACTGACCTTTTATCGTTAACTGAAGCATGATAATGCGTCGCGGTGTGGCTTATTCTTTTAAAACAGGGTAGTTGTTATATGTTTTGTTTGCCTTGCTCCGTTTTGTACTTTGCATATTTCTTAGCCATGCTTGGTTTTCTGTGTTTCATTAGGGTGTCGTCTTTGATCTGCCTACAAATCTCAATGAAACGGTTTCTTCCAACTGGAATAAGGCACAGACGTCAGCCACTCTGGAAGTCCTAACTGAGCTACCTGAATTAGAGCATGAAGATAACTCCAATGAACAGCCTCGGGGTCGTTTTAATGGGGGAAATAACCGTGGTCAAGCTTGGCGCGGCTCTTCGCGCGGTTGGCGAGGTGGTCGGGGAGGTGGTGGCCCCACTAACCGTCTTTCCTTTTCACGTCAATCTGAAGTCGGTGATAGAAAAGGACAGAAACATTCTTTGATGGATTCGACTGAATCGACTAACTTCAAACGACCCCGTTCCAACTTCCATCAACACACCAAGTTCGACGACTAGCAAACTCGTTCTTTTCTGTTCACTACCCAGGGACTAAGATTTTATTATTCTCAAGTTGTGTACAGTTGTATTCATATTAGAGTGTGAGTACATATTTTGATGGAGCCATATTTGTTCTCGGTGCCATGGCTTGCGCCTAGCTGCCATGCCGCCCGAAGGAAGCACAATTGCTGGGATACTGCCGGGTTGCCTAAGCCTGGACAGGGGAAGTGGAGATGCTGAGGTCGGCTTCGAACCACGGATCTTCCGTTCAGTAAATTCGCACTCTAACCACTGAGCCATCTCACCCCCTCGTTTTTTTACTCGAAATCATTCGTTTGGGAGATAGTTTGACGCCAAGTATCCGGGTCATCGTTTAGTGAGGTCCCAGGATATTATTAGGGGACCTGGTTAATTAGTTGTCGATTCGGTTCTCTGTACTCCCAAATGGTGACGCGAACCAGTTATTGAATCTTCGACTGGGGGCTGTCCCTTATTTATTTCGAAGCTGACCTTTGTCTTCAAACAAAGGACTATTTCTCTGCAGTTCCCCGACAACAGCTAAGGTCTCCCAACTCCGACGGCATTATCTAGGCCCGAGAAATTCAGCAGTATCCCATTTCACGTGCTTCCTACGGGAACGCAATTTTTGCTCCCCTTGGGACCAAAGTTGAAGCAGAAGGATAGCGAGGAGATGGCTCGGTAGACTGAATTACCCGAGTGGTTTGATTCCAGTGGAATGCCAATACTAATTTCATTGGGATATGACTACTCAAGATGTTCCTTGCTCTGGTTGAGCTCATTATCTTTCAGTACATTATTGCGTTTTTAGGTTACTCCACAAATGAATTTTGAATTCCCCTTCGAAAATCTTTAGTACGAAGGTTGTACTGCTGCCAGGTGCGGGGCAATTCGGCCTGGAATTACTACTCTGATACGTTAACTCCCAACATCGGGCACTCTGGACACATCCTAGGCGCTACTCATCTTTTCATTAAGTATATGAAGGCAACATTCTTGCAGCGGATCTTCTTATATTCTGACACATTATTCCGGAAGTGAACAGGGGTCTTAAAACATGACTTCCACTTATACACCACACCTATATAAAGGAAATCCAACGGGCGTCGCGTCACAAGGTGCCACTTATTCGTTGGGAAGTGATGGAAGACGCACCATTCTGCGGTAGAAGTCGTTAAAGTCTCACATTTTGAGGTTTCGGAGACTTTCTTTGAAGGCTGCTTATTGATTATGTTTCGGAGCAATCGTTACCCAGGAGCGAGGAAAGTCATCTAGACTGGTTAGTTTGATGCTCCCAAAGGGAAGCAAAAGTTGAATAAGCGGATTTTGATGAAAAATCTAGGATCGAGCTAATATGAACTAACAATGCAGATTATCCGCGGCTGTCGACTAGTGATGTGGGACTGAGTCTTCCACCTGTCCTTACGACGCTTTCGAAGTTGGCGAGATTGTCAAATTGGGACGTAACTTGAAGTGTCTGCGCAATGCGATAAGCGTCCCAACCGGTATCATGTCATATCACTTTCCTAATTACTATCCAATGGCGATGGCTATCGGTCGGTCCCACCAACTTCCACCTTCCTGGTAGCAAAGGCTAGTGCATCTGTTGAGTATTCTGATACAGAACTTTGAGTCACGCGCGGTTATGAAGATCCCGAATATCAAAAGGAAGAATTGGGTTCGAAAGTCTACGGTACCATTCACACAAAGGTAGGCAGAGTCATATAACAAACCTCAATTGTTCACGTTCGTGGCGTCAACACGTGTGCAAGTCTGTCATTGACCGGCACAGTACGGTTTCAAGGTCCGCAAACCATACAACGGCGAGCGGAATGTTGGCTCCGAAGTGTGCGTCGTGGTCGTCCCTTCCGAGGACAGTTTCATGATTGTAGTGCGATCACACAGAACTCCTGACAGAACAGGTCAGGGCAGGCTCACCAAACGGGGCACGAAGACGCATGGGTGAGTAGGCCAGATGCGCACATTCACACACAACAAATGAAAGTGTGCCAGTGTCGGACGGGATGGCTTTTGAGGCAAGCTGAATGGCGGGTATATATAAGTAAAACAAGCGGAGATCTAAAGTACATGGACGGAGTAAGCAAATTACTAAAGGAATTATCATGAGTTCAAGTTAGGTTCAATAGCAGCGGTGTCTCAATGTCACGGATTATATTCCCTATCTTCTAAAATTTAAAATGGAACATTTTGGCAAGATACAGTTCAACCTATGGGCAATCGTGGAATGATAACGCCTTCTACAATATCTACGCCTCTGGAAAGGTGGTTCCTAACTAACCGCCATAGAGTCATTTCACCAACACGGAGTAGGGGTTTTTATTATTCGGAAACGTGAAGTTGTTCGGAATGGTGAATCCTAAAATGAAGAGGATTGTTGTGAAGACTGAAAACTCTGAACATGAGAACGGTACCGAATAAAACGCACAGGATGTTCTACGTCTTTTGACTCACTTTTCTGTGGAAGAAGGTTGTATTAGTGAGAGTTCCATGGTTTTGGCCATCCTTAGAATGCATGAAGATGAAATGAGTTCGACCGCATATCTGTAGATAGTCACCTGAAACCAGCGATGCAAAAGCAAGTGTGACGATAGAGATGACGTAATTGAGCAGAAAGGACAAACTCTGGAGAACGCCGACTCTGGTCCTAGTGATAGAAAAGACAGGCAACGCAGCACCGACTTGCAGGAGACTAGGTTGTTAGAATCATCGACTAGGTGAGTAACTCTTCTGCAATCGACTCAACAGGTCGACGGGGTTTAAGGAAACTTCTCTGGACAAATGATGAGCAGATCTCGGTCGTGAAAGCTAGAAAAGCTTATCCAACTAGAAGAGGAGGAGGAACTCCAACTCTCAATGGTTCCGATGAATCTGGTGTGCGCAGGACTCAAGCGACCCCTCGTACTTGGATGAAGATACAAGAAGATGGTGTCTGACTGTCGTTGGGCCTCATGCTCTCTGCTGCTGGATTGTCTGACCAAATATTGGAGGTGAGGCATCTCCCCCTCCCTATTTTATTTCTTCTCTTGCCTACACAGAACTTAATCAAAATTACCTGGTTTTACGGCAGTGAAGCTCGTGTTGTTTTCGGTGATAGTTATTACACTCAGATATATGGAAATAAATCTACTCGATCAACTGTTTGACTTTGAAGGTTTGGTATGTTCTACATCAACAGTATTGCACTCGCAAGATTGTTTTTCGGGAGTCACTGCAAATAATAGGGTTTTGAGGATGTGCGGTGGAGTCATTAAAAATCCGTGAATGGATGGCATCCGAATCGGTTTTCCGGTCAACATTGTTCAAAACTCGATGTCTGTGCACAGTGAGAAGCCCCAGTTGGTTTGCTCGGAGCTGAATGTGGTGTTGAGCTCAAGCACTTTGAGCCGATATAAACTCGGCAAAATAGAAACAGCGGGCGAGCGTGCAAAGGCCTCTTACAAGCCATCGACACCAGCTACCGTTTATTATCAAGGTATCAGCGTCATCCTTTAAGTTTCAGTGTAATAAGACACTTTCTCCAATATAACACCACTCATGTGTTACTGGAGCGCCCGTTAACACGTTCTCAAGGTGGTAATGTATAAAATGGCGGTATTCCATTAGCTCTGTTGTTAATGATCTCACCCGTTGGATGACAATGTCGAACGGGGACTCATTAGAAAATTAAACTTATCTGGATTACAGAAGATTATGTGTAACACATGGATCGGTGGGCACGCTCATGACCCGCCACGTCGATCCTACTAGTGCACGTGTGTCCACATGCGGCGCAAGTTCGCATGGTCGAGGCCGCAGTGGGAAGACTCATTCCCTTCCGATTGGCTCGCTTATTTTCCTCTCAAAGCTTTTCACGCCTTGGATGGTCGTTATCCATACTGTTCTGTCTAGTACCAGGTCCTCCCAGTCTTAATGTGAAAGTTACATTTTTAGAGCTTACTTGAAGGCTATCCCAATAGCATGCTTAAACTCGGTCGAAATTAGTCGAATAACGTGGTGAATGTGCTTAGCAGTGAAGACGCGAATTAGATGCTTACTTTTTTCGTCATCGTCAACGCACTCCCCTTAACTCTCATTGTAGTAGTAGATAGCCGCACGGCTACTCCAGCTTCCAGAACAGCGATTGGGACAACGAGACAGGTTATTTAGTCAAAATTATCCGCCTCGACCTGGGACATGCAGACACAGTTAAAGAATTTTCAATTAAGTCTGAAGAAACCGTCGTTTGTACACGAAACGACTGCTTGGATGTGTATCCCATCCGGTGCCCCTAACCCACGCATTCTTAGTTTTGGGAGGGGGTGGAGGTAGTCGAGCTCTAAGGCTACTGGTCGACTGCCTGTTTGTGCTTCACGTGGTCCAATGGCTCCGCTTCATTTGGTGAAGAGTGTATCCCTCATCAGCTGCCCTTAATGCCTGTGCTTGGCGTGGGGATGTTCAGCTAGATGTGTGGGTTGCGTACGAATCCGATACATCGTCCTCCTTGTCTCCGATAGTTCGGGAGCCGTTCAGACATGGCTGTTGAGCTACTTTCAAATTGATAGCTGTTTCAGCTTATAGTAGCTTGAGTATCTGTTGTTTACGAATGTGAATCAATATGACGCGAACATCCGTAGGAATTAAAGGATCCCGTGCCTTAGTTAATCACACTCAACCAGTTCATACCACAGCAGTGAGGACATACAGTTTGTAGCGATGTTTGGGATCCTCATTTTGGATGGAGAATCCTTGGCTGCCGCTTGGAAGTACCAGCTCATAAAAAATTCAAGCATTGACACGTAGCGACACTTGTTTATAGTTAGCTAGCAGCACCCAGCTAATACCTTTACTGAGACAGGTCCGTGTACTACGTGAACGGACTATCATTCATTTGTGTGGGACTGTTCACGCATGTCTAGTAGACTCTTCCTGTACCATACAAGATTTGTTGCTAACCCATTACAACATCATACTTCTAATATTCATGGTTTCCGGTGCTTCAGAATATGAAATTCGTAGGTTCCTATTGCGTCAGCTTCTAAACGGTTGAAAAAAAGACTGCTTGTCATGTGTCTCGCTCACTTTTGTTGATGGCAAAAAATTGCAGCAACCAAATTTAAAAGGAAGCCTGCTGAGAAGAAATATCACGCGGCCGACATTTTATCCTTCACATAGACAACAAACCGTTGTTGGCTATATTCGGATCTCCAAATCCACCCCGGTCTGTGTTACCGCTTGCCTTGAACAACAATTTTTTTGGTTTACTATTTTAGCACAACGTCATCTGGTTCCCATGCTGATACGTTATCACCTCTAACCTCTCAACAAACTATCACCTAGGAAATCGATGCACAATAACTCTATCGGTTCCAACCGATGACAAAATCTAACGAATTACTTCCGAATATGTTCAGCATGTTTCCATCTCTGCTCAAGAGATTGCCAGAGAAACTGTACACAATGCTCTGCTGAAGTAGGCTGTTCAATATTCCCGAAATGGATAGCCTGTCGAAGTAAACGGTGAATATCCAAGGTTGCTTTAAAAATCGAGAGGGATTTTTTGGTTCTGGGTGACCATAATGACATATCACAGAAACTTCGTCGTTAAGTATTAGAACAATTTCATGAAAGGCTTTCTGTTAATAATCATAATGAAAGCCATCGCTCGAATTTATATGTTTTGGCCCTCCATTTATACGAGCGTTGGAGACCTTTTCCGTGACTGCGGGGAGTGTTTCGGTGCGGTCTAACTCAGGATGAAATCTCGGTTAATATATTTGCCAGAGGTGTTTATGATAATCCCAGATTCACCTGCAGAAACAATATCCAAACTTAGTGGACTGTCCGCGTAGTTTGCAGATCCGGAGGTTATTATGACAGATCATGAGTCTACTCAGGCTTTCCGCTTCTCAAAGGAATCAATATTTGCGTAGCTCACCTTGCTACCGCAAACTCAACAGTCAAGCTTAAAACTTTGTTGTTACCTCTAAGCGGGGTCTACCAAACTGGAAATCAGTGAAAACATCCAACAAGACGTGGCGAAATTTGCTTACCGGGTGTCCATTAACCAGTATTCAGGCCAATTGTTTCTATGTCGATGTATTTGTTCGCTCCCAAAAGTAGTATTACTCAGAAAATGTAATTTTGCGAGAAACCGTCGCATGTAGAGACGACGTGGTACAGTGTCACGTTCCCTCACTTCTGACACCCGCGTCAATGTAAGAAGTTTTCAGGAACATTGATAAGAATGGACATCTGGAATAGTCTTATACCGCATCGGGAATGTACTGTATAAGGTTAACTTTGGGGAGTTTAACTGGATGCGGCATATCAGTCCAATGCGCATCCGGTAGAGACACCTGACAATATCATCTCGTGTCCTGGTATTCCCACGTGTGTTTTGGGGGATGACGATACTGAGCACACCACTGAAACCGAAAATGTGGCCGTCCCAAATACCACACTCCCCACATCCAAGCCGGACGGCACAGATACGATACTTCTTACGCTTCAGGCCACCACCTTGTGGTGTCGAGTTGGTAGGGGGATAGATGGCCCAGTGGTTAGAGCCCTAATTTACTGACCGGAAGGTCCGTGGTTCGATTCCGACCTCTGCATTTCGATTTTCTCTGTCTAGGCTTAGGCATCCTGGTAGTACCCCAGCCCTCGTGCTTCCTTCGGGTGGAAGGGCAGCTAGGCAGTGAAAGTGTGTTACGGCTGAACGATTTTGACTTGGTAGCCCGGACTTCAGCTTGGATGAGCTAAAAGTGCTGGAACTCCATATTGGGCCAGCCGCCTTGTTCGGTTTAAACGTACTGGTTACTTTCAACGGTGAAGGCCATGCAGCTGGTGCCCCTATTCCAGTTCCAGCCAGTAAATAGGAAGAACTCATGGAGTTTACGTGTGATGATTTTAGCAAGTGTTGCAAATTGAAAGCTGGCTTGGTAGCCTACCGTTGAATGCGCGTCCATGGAACTGTTGGAAGGAATGTGTTCGCCTGTGCTGATTGTTCCCGCCGGTTTCCAATGAAGATTAGTCTGAGTAAACACTGCCGAAAAGTGCACCCCGCTGGGCGTAATGCAGGTAAAATTCGCCGAGTTACGACTTCTGGTGCCCGATAGTTCCACTAAGAGTCACTGTCATTCTTGCGCCTGGCTCACAAGTTTTATCCGTTGTATCATACGTAAAGTCCGCTGTCCACCGTACTGGAACAGTATTCTTCTGGCCGATCGGCTATCAGTATTAAAAGCCGGTTACGTGCTTTTAACCGGCAGATACATCCGGATGAATTGTCATCTAGTGGCCCCGAACAAACCGGTTAAACAGCTCCACACTTGTCCGAATCTGAGCCCTATACAACCTAGCTCACACAAACAATGAATTGCACTGTCACTTAATATTCAACTCTGACAGTTCTCTTGCTAGTTTTAATCTTCTGGCCTTGGCCCAAGGGTTGCGATGTGGCATCATGTCACTGGGATAAGTCCTGTCGCTTCTGGACCTCCACGCATCCATGACATATTCCATACTCTATTCCACACGTGGAAACTCTCTCTCGAAGTCGTGATTATCAGCTCCATAGTATGCCGGTCAAATGCCCCATCTTCCAAACCATATATCACTAGAGACAGAAAGATGCAGTGTCTGTCTTTTCGATGTGTTGTGTAGGGAATCTTACAAAGGAAACTGTGGCCTACCTTCGGACACGGATATAGATGCCCTCTGTCCCCAAACACGTGGATTGCTGCCATCGGATTCGAGTTTAATCGAGTCGACTGCAGGGGAGGAAGTTGGTCCTACGACCCTGCAGTACGTCTCCAATTTGGATGTACTCATGCACAGAACACTTCACCGCTTCATCGCCAACGCTCTTGCTGAGTATTTCAAATTGATGTTATTATCTAGGGATCATCCACCGCATTTATTTGTGCCCGGGTCACTAGTTCCGGGTGTCCCAAATCCTAACTGACCTGACCAACTGAGACAATTTCCGTGTCACCGATTTTTGTTCGATGCTTTCACGAAATGTTTGCGGATCGATGAAATCTCAATTTGCAGTTGCTTTCACTCCAATTTGCATGGGAATACTGCAGCAGTTTTTCCCTTTTGGAGGTTCATTACCACAGAAGAGCCAAACGTTCACTTATAAACTTAGGTGATGTTGATCCGGTACTGAGACGCATCTCTTTTTATGTAACTTTTCATCCGAATATCCTGCACAATGGCCTTAGAGGTCAGATCGGTCAATCCTCAAGTTTTCAAACTATTTCCCTTGATATATGTCATTTAAGGTGTCGATGAAAACCTGTTGATAAGCTGCCACCGATTTCACCTTGTATAGGTTCATCGGGTTGGTGGAGCCGTCAGATCCCCACTAACCCCATTTCACACATGAACATCAAACTGGACATATACTGAGATACACTTCCATTTGAAAAATGGAAGTTGTGCTGAGGTGATATTCATGCTTGTTATAGGGGAGTTTAAGTAGCGTTCTTCTGAGGAATTCCGAAAGGCTAGTGAACCTTTAGGTTACTTTTGAGATTGATATAATTGTATGCCCCAAACATGTTCGTGGTTGTCCACTTGTAACTTGCGCACAGATTTCAACTTGAGCTGCCGCAAACAACGAAATAGCGCTCGTTCACAAACAGCCCCAGTGCGATTCGCACGCCGGTCATTCAAGTGCATCTGCTTTAGATGTCCCTAACTAAAGAAAGCAAGACAGTAAAAAAAAAACTGCCGGGCGTTCAAGTGTGAACAAGCACAATTTTTAATCTAGAGGTAGGTTCCACACCAGACGCTTAGTCAGCTACCTCAAGTCTTGATTCTTATTTATCTTATCTTTTATCTATCTGTCTCCCTACCCATCTCCTACTCTGGTCCGATTATGGATTAATGCAATTTTTAGAATGATGGGGATGACCCTTTTCGCTGATAACGACGGAAAATACAAATACCCAAAGGAACGCTGACGAGAAAATTTTTACGTCACATGCATCTGGACGGAAGTATACCTTTATTAGCCGAACTCAGTCCTCACATGAGCTGAAGGTCAGGCAATCAGTTTTGGAAGTAGTGCGTTGGAGGTACAGCTAGGGGTAATGCACTGTTCCCCAACCTGAACGAAGGTCCCATCCAGCCCGTACATCTGGCTAAGCGGTATTCCTACAGACGTGACCTACTCCCCAAGGATGTGTACGTTGCAGGAGTTAAGGATCAATATCTGCCTATTAAGTGAGAGGACAGTGTCACACTTGGGCCACCCATTCATTCACTCGCTTTAGTAAAAGCTGAGTGTGATTTTTAATTGCAAGTTTCAGTGAGCGTTGTTTTCTGTGCGGTACCGACTGAATTTGCAGTTAGTAACAAAACATTTTTGCTGGGACGGTTTCAGATGGGACTTGACGTCCTTCTTCCAAATCGTGATCAAAAGATAATAAAGTCTGGGTAGCAAAAGAGCACTTCACACAAGGACGATAAGTGCTCCTTGAAAGATATTTCTTGCGAAGTATTTTACTGTGGATCAACGGCAGTCAGCGGTTTTCCTTTCTGTTCTGACTACTCGTGAGTAGCGTGATTTACGCCGGTTTATTATAACACCGTTTCGTTGTCTTGCTGCTCCCCGGTTTTTGCTCCTGTTTAAGGTCTGCTTATTCTCTAGAAACTGATGTCAAGATCTTTTTGCCTTTATTTTTTTGCTTGCAAGTTCGTGTCTGCTCTACCTGTTTTCGAGTGTCCTCTCTGACGGACAAATGGATCCGCTGGAGATCGAACTCAGGGCTCCTTGGACCACAGGCCACCGTGCTATGCACTACACGGACTCGAAACCAAAGAGACCCTATTTTTGCATTACCTTCATACCTCATCTGCTAGGTAGCCTTTGTTGAGATTTGTTTTAAACGCTTCCAAGAGCGCAATCCCATTTGGCACGTGACGCGAGCTGCTGAATCGTGCCATCAGCCAAGGACATTTCCTTACTTCCTGAACGTACAGATTGTTTTCTGCGCCGTTATCTCTGTATACGAGAAATTTACACTGACTGACTGCCAGTACCTGTACGTTTGCACATCATTTGGTACTTTCTTGCTTTTGCCTACAGAGAGCCCTGCCGCCTCACTGACCATTTTTCTGCTCCTGCCGATTGCGCTATCATTGATTGTACGTTTTGCTTAATTCACCATGTTTATTTACCCGTTTGTCCATAGAACCAGTTCTCGACATTTCTCAATACAGCATCTACTGCCCTCGTCCGTCTGTTCCTAATGTCCACTGAATATGAACTGGGTATAGTCCGATAGCTGCAATCTTCCAATGGGACCCTTAGCTACCCGGATCTCTCACTATTATATATATATATATATATATAT
>SJOL01006461.1:351243-468578 GCA_004794785.1 Opisthorchis felineus | reverse complement strand
TATATATATATATATATACATTCATGGTCACTTGATTAGTATAAAGCCGAAATGGGTTGCATATTAGTTTTAACGTTTGTGATGGATCACATCATTATGTGCTTTGTTATCGAATGAAGTAAACAGTGACTAGCGCCACTCCAAATTTAGAATTAACAAATCATCTCATTTTGTCGAGTAACAAAAACCAATAACTCAGTGAAATAATGTTCCCATCCAATCAGATAACCTGGTAATATGCTTGTCTGCAGTGAACAACAAACGAACGAGGCGGAAGGGCTAATAGTCCTTGAGTAGAGTATTCACGCCGACGATTGTTGGATGCATGTTATTATTTTCTCAATTCTATTCGAACCTACCTTGGTTATTATAAGATTTGACGCGGCACACTCATAAATTTCACAAAAACAAACACCAATTCGTCAAAGACCTGCGCGTGCCTATTCTCGTTGGGTGGTCTATGGAGATCGAGGGATAGACAGCTAGTGGGTGGATGGGAGAGAAGCATTTCTACGTTTCGACTGGAAATGAGTGGGGAAGCGCTGACAAGCGTTGGACTACTGAAATGTACTCACACATGCGCACAGCCTTGAAGTCACAAACGCACAACTCGCGTACAACTAGGTAACTTCAGAAGTGTAGATGTAGTGTGGTGCGTATTAGGTTAAAAAGGTGGATAGAACAGGTTGCGGTTCATAATTGGTGAATCTACCATCCTGTATCTTCATGTGAATGCAGTGAGACACCTAAAAGAAAACTGATCACTGTTTCTTCAACGTTATTCGGATTAAAATATTGCTGGTGAATTTGGTTATGTCTGAGTGCACGTGAGTTCCACTCTATGACCCGAATTCTTTTCAATTTGAAACAACTGTCTTCTAGTGAAATTTCACACTTATTGACGTTTCATATCTTGCCATTCTAAATAAAACAACAGCAATGGGTCATGGTTGACTGCCATCATATTGAATCTGGTTTACTCAGTGAACATTACACCGTTTGATGGATAGAAACAGATGCCGATAAATTTGTTGCAAACTGTCTAGCAACCTTAAACGAACCGATTCCTAATTCCTCTTTTCTGGGGGCAAAAGACGATGTTTTTTCATAGTTAACAACCTCAAAACCACACACTAAATCGATACGCCCCATCGTTCACATCGGATTGCTCAGGAAGTTGAATTCCGGTTGGTGAGGTACCTCGTTATTTTTGAAAATGAAAGTGTTTGGTGTAGAATGATTCTGTAGCTGGGTCACCAGACTCTGTCCAATATATCTGGCGGAAGTTCTACATTCTTTGAGTCTGACCATTAATTATGGATAGCAAGGATGGAGGGCGAGAAAGCCACACCACTTCGGGATTCCCTGATTTTGTAATGCGGTGCAAAATAAGGGTGTTCCTTGGCTCAGCCCAGGAAAGATTATGGGACGAGTAGCATGCGCAATTGGAGGTGAGGACACCTTTTAAAGCCTAATTCTCATCACCGGATGTGGATTGAACAAGATGATTGTAGCAGAACAGGAGGATAACTGTTCAGATTAGAGTGATGTGAATACGTACGCTGCAGATCCCGCAACTACACACGACTAGGGTCATATCGTTTTGGGACACTACCGACGTATCGATGAGCGGAGTGAGAGCTTTCACGTTATCAAGAACGAAGATTATGATCTGAGTAAGGCTTGGAAATCCTGGTAAACTGGTTAACTCTGTTGTCGAACTGGGACGAAACTTCGCGCTCGCACGTGGTAAACGCTGCAGCCCTCATTCTGATTTGCCTTCGGGTATAGATTCAGTTATTATTGCACAGGCAACAATGGTGAATTCATTTTGACGAGCAAACGTCAAAGGGTCTTGTAAATGAGGACTCGTAAAATGATTAGTTGTGGCGCTTTCCCCTTAATTAACTGAGTACGAAGTGACTTCAAGGTTTCACTTGTGTGACTTTAGGGGCTCTTGTAGCTTTTGCCAGCTTAATCCGGCTCTGTGGCATTGTTTCAGCTGATGAACTGTGCATTCCAAGCTGATTTTCTGACGAATTTTTCCAAGCCACCGGTGCTGTTTAAGGGTCTTGTCAAGATAAGTAATATAGTGAGTGTTAGACTTGTTGGCACCTCGGATGTTCGTGCCAAACTAGCCATAGGTCAACAATGTCCAGTTTTCCTCTTTCTACCATAAGGCTTTATTCAAGTAAATTGAAATGGTTGTACTTCGTGAAGCACTATTGTCAATGATGATATGATCTTGAAACGAGCAGAGATCAGAGCGAAGCCAGTTGTTGTAACTTTCAGTTGCTCGAGTAGGATGTAAGGAACCCTGGACTCCAACTGAACCTCTCGTTGGCGATGTTCCTCAACTGAATGTGCTCCACGAAGGCCGCCTCATGTTACAGTTGATTGGATATTCCAGATAAGGCAAAATATGTTCCTGAAGAAATACTACTCACGAGGTTGCTGAAAGCTCTCCAAAAGCCAAAGACCGGTTTCATCATTCTTGGGGCTCATCAGTTGGGCACAGTCCCTGAGTTCTTCTTGAACCCAAACTCCCGAAATACCCTTATTTGTACAGTGATTTCCTTCTAACTGGAGTAAACTGAGTCCGTCGTCCAAGCTGCTCTCCGAACTAATTTGGAAATGATGCACTGCGCCAGCTGTGTACAATTCGGTGCTCAAGTAGAGCACAAGGTTGACTGGAACTCGGCGACTGCGCCTATCAGATGAGCTCCAAAACGAGCGAAACCGGCCGTGTCCTGTCGAAGAGTTTTAAATACTCTTATGATTAATGTGTGCCATCAAGAAAATGATCTCATCCTCTTTGGCTAACTAGTAAACTCTTAAAACAAAAAAATGGAACAAGCACCTCAAAACGATGTTAGTTTCGAGGTAGGAGAATAATTTGTTCCACGTGGCCGGCTGATTTCATCCATCGGTATCTGGGGTTTCGTATGTGTCCAGCCATCACTGGCCAATCGGAGGCTTTGCTAACATCAGGGATGTTAGCATGCATGTCCTTCCGCCACTTCTGAAATTTTGACTTTATTAACTCCTCTCATGATAAGATGACGGTTTGCCCCATCATGACTTTTCCTCTTAGGATATATTGCTTCCATCTCTCAAATTCATCCGAATCGGACTGTGGCTTGGTTGTTATGGCGTAGCAAATGTGTGTCCCTCATGGAGGCCCAAACATCACCATTATTTTTCTGGGGGTAGGAAGGACACAGCGCGCGATAACGCGTGACTTCACGAGGACGCACCGGAGTATTACCGTGGCTTTTGGAAAGATAGCAATTCGTATCCGATAATGTTACTGATCTTGACCGTAATGGCACCGTCAAAGACATGCCTACCGTATTACACAGCTGGATCCGTTCACTACACTACGTAATGGGCGCATGAGCAGATAGTTAAATCGAGAATGATGATCGGGCGAGTGATTCAAGCTGATTAGCTTTTGGGTCAGAGAACCTGCGGGAGCTTTAAAAAAGCCAGCATTACAGACTGAACGATTCTCTTGTGCAAATTGGAAGAAGTTGATGGCATCCTGGCAGAAAATCGCTAGCGAACCTGTTTAGAAACCGCTTCATCGTGGGGATCGTGTGTACTGAGTGCATCTGTCCGTGATTGGTGCACGTGAGCGGTTTGTCAACCAACCGACCAGCCAAAAAGTGCAAAAACTATGCCAACGATTCAATTTTCTTTGCAATTCATGTGTTTCGCCATTGTCCCCCTATTACAACAATCATCAACTGGAATGAAATTTATAACCACAGTTTCTTAGTTGACCCTGAGCCTAAACGAGCCCATCCCAAACAAAGACTAGATACTTCACAGCATGCTCAGTATTTCAAATACATCTCAACTTTAGCAAAACGACGCTTTGACTATTTACTGATCAGATCCGAACAACAATTGGTTTGAAATGCACTAATCGGCGAAGTGATGGTCAGACAAATTTGCCAGTTGAAAACAGGGTCAGATAATTGGAGAATGTTTGGTTCAGTGAAATATCGTGCGCAAAGTTAGCAGAGAATGCCAAGTTGCATCTACGCCATCTGTTGGATCCCGAGTTTTGCGGCGTTGTGATCAGGTATTACTTAATCAGCTGCTTGACCAAAATGCCGCTGAACTCACAGATCAGGCTTTGATGCGAACGGCTGCAGTTACAGTTACAGTTACGTCAACCGAAATGGTGGATCTCGTGGCACCATATACTACCACAAGCCAATAAACTGTTAACCAGTGATAACTGATTTGTTCAAACGTTCGGTAATCGAATCTCCACTTTGGACTCTTTAGCACTAGTAACCAACAAACCACTCAACGACTGGGTTGAAAATGGAATACTCCAACTTAGCTTTCGCCACAATCCGGGAGCCTAAGTCACCAACAGAACCTTGTCAGTGCTATGTCGATGACCATGGCGATTTTCGGACAACAGGTTAACGCCGATCAGCTGGCGGTTATGGATGTGTCCATATGACAATAAATCTAGGGGGTAACCAGCCCTCTAGCATTGTTGCGAAAACCTGAATGTGCATAACCACTATTGGTGAGGTCTTGGGGATAAGGACGATAAAGCCACCCTATAAAGTACGCGATCTACCTCTGTCATTTCTGACGAATGGGGATTAAAAATTCGAGTTTCCCGCGTTGATAACAGCGATGCTGTTTCTTTTGCTCCTGCAGTGTCTTCATATTTCTCACTTAATTTTCAAAGCATAGTCTTCTATGACGGATGACTGAAAACAAAATACAACTTGACTTTGCAAGCTACTAACGAACGCAGTTAGGAAGGGGTGAAATTTTCCGGACGCTATGAGCTGTCTGTGTGCAAGAGTCTATAGCTTGGATTCTATGACAGAACCTTTCCTTAAATAAAGAAACTGCTGAGTATTTATTCTGGTTGCAATCTGCTTGAAAAATTAGTTTGCATCTTTTGACTTTTTGAGTTTAGAGGACGTAAATTTCATCGAAACCGGGAGTGCTGCAATGAGTTCGTGTCTTGCCTGGCAGTATCCCAGCCCTCGTGCTTCCTTCTGGTGGCATGGCAATTAGGTACCGAAAGGCTGCTATAGCTGAACGATTTTCGAATACCATTTACCCTTTGAAAATATTCAGGGCTTACTTTTGCCTTGTGCAGGGTACAACACACTCTTAAACTTGCTTATCAGATCTTGAAGTCCTCGGTTTGAGATAGTTCAATAAGCACAGTCCGGAGGTTTCACCGGGGTTATGAAGGGTGTCACATCAATGAAGGTACTCGAATATCGTTCCGAATTAAACTTTTGCAGCAGGTGCATTTGAAGGACATCTTGAAGAATATGGTGAATCAGCTGATATTTATCCCATCAGCCAGTTGTTTAGAAAGCGTTAAACGTCAAATTAAACGGATTACTTTGGTGCTAAATTTCCCGGTACTTCCAAGGCGGCAACCCGTGATCCTCTCCTAAAACAAAACAACAAGAAGAGAGTTGCATAGTTCTGTTTTAACAGTCGTTATTGACCGGTGGATGTTTTCTTATCTTGAAAGGTTATCCACATATTTTAGGAAAAACGAGATTTTTCTGATTTTGTTCTTTTCCTTGGGATACAAAATTTTCGACTTCTTATCATATTACAAACGTGTGTAGGTACCACCGTGACATTCAGGTGTTCATAACTCATACTGTAATCCATGAAAAAGGAGCGAGGGTGACCGGATGCAAACAGGCAAGAAAAACCTAAGCTATCCTTATCCTCTCAGATTTCAAACGTCTTGTTTAAGCTGGGTGTGCTCCAAGGAACCATAAATCTAGATTCTGGCCAAGTGAGTTTCTCCGAACGCCAGATGGCAGTTTTGCATTGTAACTGAATTCCATCTCAGTCGTAGCACTCTAGGACACACACAGCATATATAGGATTACTATTCGTTGTAGTTTGACGTGCAAATGATGATGAAGTCACCGCTCTACTGGTCATACTCAAAGCTGATAGCACTGACAGTCAGTTTACGGACCAAGTTCACTGGAAGAGAATCTTTGGATTTGCACAACACAAGTTAAATAGAGATTTCGTCCTTTCAGTGAGGTTATTGTAAGCTGGAAAGCCCAGAATCACTGTGCGGTTGTTTCATTCTTGTTGGGAATCATCAGCAGTGCGCATTTCACGAACCTCATAATTTCGAACCACTGAGACCTTCCGGCCAGTGGTTGGAGACCTAACCATCTAGCCGTAATCAGCTGATCAGCAGTGCGATTAGCTCTAACCGTGTACAGCTAAGACAATAATTCTGTCCATCAACGTTAACAATGACACACCAGGTTAACTATTACGAGAGTGCATTAGATTTTGAAACAGTGTTTTTCTTACGCAATGTACTACTCATAAGGTTGCTGAAAATTCTTCGACCTTATGAGTAGTACATTGCGTAAAATTACGTGCATCGTGATATCTCGAATATCGTAGCAACTGGAACATGAGGCGGCCTGGTGCAGCACATTCAGTTGCATGGAAGCATCACAAACGAGAGATTCAGCTGGGTTCCAGGTGAGTCTCTCGCAAAACCAAATTGATTTGCAAATGATTGTATTTCTTGAGTGTTTTTCTTAATATTCTTAGGCACTTTTCTTCCTGTAAATGTCGGAAGTATGACTGACCTAACTCCTTGGCAGGGAGCCGTTTTTACAGTGGATACCGGTCGGCTGGTATTCGAAACGGATTTTCTGGTCAACAGCCGTCTATCCATTGGACGTCCGTGCACGGTAAATAAGCCGTAAGTGGGTTTCGCAGGGTCAAATTTAGTGTTGGGTGCAAGCCACTGATGCTGACGTCAAACTGAGGGAATAAGAACGGCTCATATGTTTGCAACGTGAAAGACTTGGTGAGCTGGAAAGCACATGGTTGTGCTGTGCGCTGCCATAAGACATGGTGGTATACACTGGCCGCAGTCGAAGTCACAGAATTCAATACGTAAATAAAAGGTTCTCTGCACAAATCCGCAGGGGATCCGTAAGATTCCAGAAAATGAACTTGTGACAATGCAATGACTTCTGACTATTCAGCATAAACTAACTTCCTTTTACGGGATGCAGTTCGTCTGCACACAGTAAACGTCCAGATTCCCATCGAAAATGCATCGTGAGTATGTATTCACTGTCCTGAAAATTCACTGGATGAATTCACTTTCGAGAGTGTTGGGGAGCTCTGAGATTCCTTCATCATACTGTTCATCATATGCATGATAACAGGTGTGATTTTATTGTCATCTCTTACGAACAATCTGGTTAAATCACCTGTTGTTTGGTAGTTCTTCTTTACAATTTCACCCCTCGCATGCTTTTTGCTAAATGATTAATGTTAATATACACGTAAACGTTTGTAGGATTGGATTCATCGAAATTTTCGTCCAGCTAGGATTTGTTCACATCTTTTGTAGAAATTCCCGGGTAAGATTTGACGCTTGTAACCATAGTTCACCAATAGCTCTTACTGTTGAATAAACCATCAGTGAATAATAGTGTTTGCAACTTTCACGTAAAAAAGTTGGCGCGGACATTGCCAACGTCGTGAAACAGTGAAAAACAGTGCTTGTCATGTTGTGTGGTGGAGTTGCTGAATTTTTACCCAGACGAGCTTATCCTCCTCGTGTTAGTCCCCAGGGCTGATCAGTTATAGACGCATATCAAGTAACAAACGAGTACGCGCTGCATTGAGTTTTTGGATGGTGGTGTTGCCACACGCTTCAGTAAATATGATGTGTCGTGTCCAACGTGGACAAAATATAGCCCGAACTGTACGTTAAATTTGCAAAAAAAGCTCAGAAATAATACTTGTGGCTTTGTGTTGGACGTAGATGGTGACAACATCGAGGGACATATTAGGGTGAACGTATTGATGCAAACCTAAAACTGATACCGGAAAAATGCTTATGAAGTGGATGAAAATTCGACTAAAAGTATGCTTTATACGAAGTTATCTTTTTGATGTGGCTTATCTGCAATGAATTCGATCATTTGATTGGGTCACTGTGATCAGATTTTTGGAGCGAAATCCAACTAATTCCTTTCCGATCGCATGTCAGACTGCCTCTCTTAAGAGGGATCATCCGCTGGAACAACAATTTTTGTCAGGCTGCTGGATTACAGTTCATAAGTAGAGCTCCTCCTCAAAAGAGAATTGTTCTCTGAGAATACTACCTATGTCACTTCCCCCCGGTGGTCTCCCCAGGGTGTACCTGAGTGTCCAACGTTTTTTTAGATGAATTTACTCGTAAAATATTTTTTCACTACTCAATAAAATTCCATGTGTTTTTAGTAGCAAGTAAGATGGAGCATTCGGTCAGGAAAGTGAGCGAGTGCAAGAATGGAAAGGCCTTTTATTATTGTCGATTTGTCGAAATATGGGTAGCTCGGGTGTGTTTACTGTTGGTTGGTCGGATGGTAGTTGATCTGTCCGCCGAGCTTGGCAATTGGTTCGCAAACGTTTCGTCAAGGAGACATCGTCAGTGCGCAGTTGAGTGGGTGCTTCCTCCGTGCCTAGCTGCGTAAGCGTAGCTGTTGTCATGTGGAGGTTTGACGACAGGAGAAATTCCCCCATCGGCGAGCTGTTTTGAGCCACCGAGCCGTCAAGCATCCACACGACAACAGCTACAACAGCTAGGCACGGAGGAAGCACCCACTTAACTGCGCACTGATGATGTCTCCTCGACTGGGGACGAAACGTTTGCAAACCAACTGCCAAGATCGGCGAACAGATCAACTACCATCTGATCAACCAACAGGCGTTTTATCAGCTTACTAATACTGATATGCTATTTCACTAGTTTATTCATCCCATAGACAAATAATCTTCGCTCTTTTTAGGCGCTCAGCAACTAGGCACTCTGGCCTTCAAAGAACAGCATCAAAGAGATGTCCTCCTGCTGTAATTACGGTTGGCTTTGTCATTTTTGGGCCAATATAAGAGATAAGTAATATTCTGCTTCAACTTACCAGCATAAGAATTCGGACTGTAAAAGAAAAAACGATAATTGTTTGATAAGCGTCTTCCGCCCGGAGAAATGATAAGCTGATGGGATTTTTCAGAGACAGGGTGTGGATGTAACAAACGTGTATGCGCCGCAAAAATTCATGACAGCCTGGTAGTTGAATTCTCCTCTATGTTCCTTTGCACAGTCTAGTGCAAACTGATATGTTGCTAGGGGAGTCAGTTCAAAACGATGAAGATAGGTTTCGTCATGAAAGAAAACATGACGTAATATTATTGAATTATGACGTACCTAGTTAGTGTTATTCCTTTCCGATATCGACGACTGCCCTGTTTCATGATTTAAGCTGCTCTGGTTCGAACGCCACATGGACAACGTGGGCTGTCAGTAAGTCACAGAAGCGAACGCAAAACCTCGCCTCTTCATGGGGCATAATATGTCTAGTGTATTTGTGTGTTGAGGCTTCAGCGTTTTCATAACATCAGTCTGTGTAGGATAGAACCATTCAAGAGTTAATGTTAGCATGATGCTGGAAATTTGTGTACCTTTCCGTGTTAAAATATGTTGCAAAACAGAAAACGATTTGGCCTGTACTTACTTGTGTCAAGTATGCGGGAGAAAATTGCGTTTCTGGAATCGGGTCCAGTGGAAATGCAAGGGAAAATAGTTTCCACTTTGAAGCGACTAAGGTGAACTTTATCAATCATACAAACTACGAGCACCTGTGTGACGTTACGTTACGTGTCGAAAATAGAGTGGATGTATCCGTTGCTTATTAGTCGAACCGTATGTACTGCACCCTCAGTCGAAGGTGAGCAACAATTTACAGCTTATGGGTATCGGTTTTCTAGCAATTGGTGGAATATGATCGCTAATACTGGAATGGATAGGATGGTTTTTAAGGTTACGACACCAGAATCTACATATTTCTCCAGTTAGGTCACATCGGAGGATCTCCCTCCCTGACAGATCCATTACCTGTCAAGTTTGTAATGAGTGGGGATGGCGAAAAAGCGGTCAGTACACTTACTAGCCAAACAGGTAAGCGTAAGCTGAGGTTGAGGTTACCGTCACCACTGTTTTGCTTCGTTGCCCGCGGGTTGACCTCTGAATGTGAAGATAATGTAACGATTGCTATCACGATGCCACATATTTTTAAGAATTTCTGGATTGATTTGGTGGGGAAGTAAAACAACTATCAAATGCCATCTTGAATTGCTCTCCAACCAAGCTAGAATCTGTCAGAAAATTTGCTTCCGATGCATCAGAAACCATGTAAAATTCAATCGCCTGGGTAGGACCCACTCAACTATCGTGCGCTATCTGAGGAGGAGCTCAATTTTGCACTGACCGGCAGAACAGAGAAGGGGAATTAAATTAATGTAAACGATTGATAGACATCTTCGACTCTGGACAACGGGTACAAGTGGAAGGCTTTCCGTAATTTCCAACAACTTTGGCAGCCGAATCCAATCCTATGTCTCCAAATCATGAGTTAATACTTTAGGAGTGTGAATAATTAGTTACTTGCGCTCGCCTAAATGCGTTTTGGAATGATTTTCCTAATGTTCCATGCACAATTTTCCCACCAGCAATTTTTAATCGCATGATGTGGAAGAAAATGAAGAACATTGTGGATAAGTTGCAGAATAGTCGTTCTGGCTTTCTGAAATGTGTTGGGACACCGAAGTATAGTTTAGCATATTTTTGGGAATGACAGAAAATGCAAGCTAACAAAGCAAGCTGCTAAGCCTTTTCCGGGTTATCTTCACAATGCATGACTCTCTAAACTTAGCAGAAACGTGTACTTCAAAGCCAGTGCATTGCCATCCGCAGAGCACGCATCTTTCTTGGAGACAATTTCTTTTGGAGGTACACAAATTCAGCAACAATTTTGTAGCTTGTCTCTTACAACTGGCTTAGCCCAGAACTGACCGGAATAAATTCAAGCTTTTTAAACTTACTAGGAACAAAACTGGTGGTGTCACCTTACAGAAAAAACAACAATACAGTGTTCTTTTCTCCAGTCGTTTAGTTGGGTTAATTGGATTATATTTGCACTTGATTCCCCTTAAATATGAAGAGGCAAACTAGAAAATATAGAACATCTTTACCGCGTGCTTTTGTTTCGTTGCCGTGCCGAACCCATTTACATTTACTAGTTTGTAGAACTGGGCACATGACCGTACTATTAATACATTTTTCGGATAGACTTGTAGGGCGTAAGGTCGGAGATAGCAATACTACTTGTATCAGTTTTATATATTGCAGAGGTGTGCTTAGTTCCAACTTATCAATCTTAAACCCCGCATACAAAGTAAAGAGTTTGACCGAACCAGTTAACTCTTTCCTTGGTACTTTGCATACCATCGGCCGGACAATTCCTGTCTTCAATAGTTAGACGGTGAAGGTTTTGCTCCGTGCTGATTTTACGGCAGCTATGGCATTTTCGGTGCCTAAATAAAGAGTTTTTGAACAGACTTCATCTATTACTATTATTACTTAATATTTTTATTACCATTGCTTGCTAGTACTATTACTAAGTTTACAGCAAAAACAGCAGCGTTGAGTGTGAGAAATGCGAAAAAATGCGCAAAACATATTTTTCATCTTGAATGATAAGCCTACTCTCTTCTTGAGAGGAAATCTGTCTCAAATAATATAAATAAATTCCGCACCGGGCCATTTTATGCCATTTTTGGAGGTACACCCACATAGATCATCCTTGTAAGGGGTGACACTATGGTTACATTCCTGAATAAAAGCGATAAATACAGTGTAACTGTTGCGAAAGCGGTGAGTGCGCGCTCCAAGAAAATACGAGACAGCCTTTAAATCACCTGCGCTGCTGGAAAATTACTTTATGTTATGCAGTTTCGGGTCCATTTGACTTGAGTGGAAAAAAGTCAGTATTTGTTTGATCAGCAAAAATAAAGTGAGACATTTTCCCATCGAGATGAAAAAACTTGGAACAACACACTTGATTTTGTTCTCGACTTCTACATAGTTTCCCAAAACCCAAGGCACTCGACATGCATGCAAATGAAAGATGATCAGATCGATAGTTTTAGTGCTTTTAAGCAAAGGCATCCTATCTCTGTTACTTTCTATATAAGCTTTGGCAAATTTTAGTCTGTGTTCTTTTGTCCTGTCTCTAGCACTGGATCTGACTTTGAGTGAATAAAGTCACGCGCAACGCTACTTTTTCTTTCCATACGTGCCTGACTTGTTAGGCGTATACTGATTGAAACGATGGTGACCAGTGTGAACTTTCAGCATCTCGTCTACTGTGAATTACAACCCCGATTGCAGAGCATTAATAAACGCTCCATCCATCTGTCCAAAACATCGCATCTGGTAACAAGTTTTTCTTGTTCGCGATGGGTTGAGCGCGCTTGTCAAAACGAGGCTATTCGGATAGCATACGAAAATTTTGAAGTAACATAGCTGGTTGGAAGATCTGTCTACAGGTTTTCGTATCCCAGAGAATTTCAAATGACTCACTGTTTTGATTTGTTTGCTTTAACTAACGTTTTCATGCACATATATTAGCATATCGGACGGAGTTAACCTTACAGTAGACTAAAAAGGCATCTCTCTTCTAAGTTCAACAGGTCAAGTATGAGCGTCAACAGAGATAATGTAATGAAAAGTTCAGATGTTGCCTTGATATCCCTGGGTTGTTATATTGCGAATGTCAGTGATCCTCTCACCATGGTCATAGCATGTTCCAGCCTGATTCTCTCTTGAACACAAGAGTGCACATGTGACCATCTAAAAGCACCAACTTCTGAAGCAGAAATTTCTGTGCCCATAACATACTGGACCGACATTCCTACTTCGCTACTTTTGTTTATTGGTTCAGCCGGAAAGGTTGGTGGGTTGTCATCTGTGAAAGCATCAAACATAAGTCGATATAAGTAGGGACTTCGAGATTGCTGAGATCTTCGTTAGCTTCATTTCACAGACTCCAAATTTCGCCCGCTTAATTCCAGGCCAGAATATCGGAGCCCTTGATTTCATTGATCGGCTACTCCCATACTGTCAGTGCGACGAAGATGCTGTTATGCGCGAGCCATGTGGGTCATTTAATTGCAACATTATCAGTGTTGAAACTGCCTGCACTGTTTACATTCACAACCACAGCATGGAAGCTATTAATTTTGGAATCTTCAGTGTGTTGGCTATAGTGTACAAGTTATCTTCTTGTGACAACGGGAGAAGGCTTGAACATTTTCATGTCGTCGATATACTTGGAACAGAAGTAATCTTGTTACTGCAACTTGTTTTACAATAATGATTTCGTAAATTTTGTGTACCAGCACCTTGAATCTCGTTGGGCTCAGTGCAAGCATTTTGTTTACAGTCTGGCCAATCACTAGGGTTCGGCACTCAAAGTGGCAAAAGGGTACAAAAGTGTTACTTTTAATAAGTCTTCCGTTTGCTTCCTTATCACTTTGCAGATATCCTTTGGTTTTTGCAATTCTATTTGGGCTGCGATAGACAAATTCCGCGTCTCAAGTTTCTCCTCAGGGGACAAAAATTATCCAACACATGCTTGTTCGGTGGGATAAGATAGAATTTGAACCAAGTGATATTTATCCGTGTCACGTCAAACTCAGAAAACAGGTCAAAATCACCTGAACGTCACATGAGAGCTGAAATCTTGACCGCGAAGATAAAGTATGCAGACTATTCCTATTTGTTCGGTCCGACTGGGGCGGCACCTCTAAAAATTTCAGTAAACAGGTGGATAGCTCAAACCGATTGTGCATATATTTCTACCAAACTGGTCAAACTGTTTAATAAAGCTTGGGCCGGAAAGCAGCCATCCAAATATGAAATAAGCTAGTTTGGTGTGCTTTCTAGAATGTTAAGAGAAAACCACAAATAACGCAGCTTGTCGTGTCGAGTTTATGTATATATTTATTTATTTATACTAGGAAGTATTTGGAAAAACGTCCCCAACTTGTTTGTATCCTATCAGGCCACTCTGACTGGAACAACCTAATCGCGATAAAAAATTGACCAAACTGTACATGAGAGGACCAGTTCTGAGAACGCTTAGCGATAGCCTTGAGAAAAATTCCAAAATAGATTTGAGGCTTCAGACACAAACCTAGTGAAGTCGACGAAAGTGGGGTATCACGCCACATGACAACTCCTGAAGACGCTCCAGCTGTCTGCTCGATGTAACTAGCTCACTACTAAAACAGGGTACATTGAACATAATGCGATTTCGGAATAATTTGTGTATAGTGTTTAGGATGCGCTGTGGGCGGGAAAATAACATTTTTTTTTCTTGGTCTGGTTACGAAACTTTAGTCGTTTATCAGCGTAGTTCCCAAGAAGTTTGCTGTCGTGGAGGCTGTGATCTTCTTTACATTTTTCTGCCCTAAGTTCCGAGCCAGTCTGAGGCTGATAAATTAGTTAACGTCCTTTCTGAGTAGTCGATTTTCGACCCGGGTGCAACATGTTTTATTAGGGAAAAGCAGCTGGCTGCTCTTCTCGTAGATCCCGCGTTAGAAGGACTCAGTCTTTTGGCCAGTTTTTAAAGGCAGAACGAATTCGAAAAGTGCTGCCTGGATACACGACTGACTGTTGTGTTCAAATTTTTCTCGGATAACCCTCACTCACCGCTGAAAATATCCAGAAATCTCAATATTAGGTCAGCGCAGGCCCAGAAACATGAGACGCAACGGCCATTAATAATGAGGTACAAGCACGAAAGGTGCATTTACACTGGGAAGGCGCATTCATGATCCCACCCGCAACTCATTGCAACAGGTCAGGGGCAATGACCTGCCAACTTATTCACTGCACAGTGCTGGCTCCTGCAGTTTTTTACTCGGGCAGGATAGACGTAAGACGAGACTGGTCTTGGATGGGCCTGTCTGTGGACGATTAGTTTACGAGCGTGCGTCGACAATCACGTCTGTGTTTGCTTGTAGTATCCAGTTGAGGAGGATAGTGTTGTTCCGCGCGATACGCAAACTCTGCAACAGACCGAGGTGGAGTTTGCAGTGCCTGCTTAAAAAGCAGAATTGGTCCACTCAAGAACCCAAGAAAGTTACAAATGTTTGACTGAAACCCAGAACAGTTTAGGAATTTTATGTTGAGGTATCCTTGAAATTGATATAGGATGTGTCTGGAACTTGTTGCCACATACGTCTGGTATACCAACCATTCGTATTCCATATGAAGCTCTGTGCTGCAGCTGAAACAAGTAAGTACACCGCCGCTTCATTTTGCGATAGCGCTGCCGATAGCTGCCGTTATGGAGTAATAATGATACGACACACATACGCAAACATAGTCTATTCTGCTGTAATTCTTGATAGGCAAAAAGGTAATTAGTGTAGATAAACATGTAGGACAATAAGCGCCAACGAGGGCAATCTGTCGCTCTACATAGACTGAAAGTGATCAATCCTGTGGAAATCGGTGGGCCTGTGATTTCCTGTGACGGTAATTTCATCCGGAAATCATGCTAGCATTTTGGATTTTCGCTCTGAACAACAATTTAGTGCGTTTGCTGTAGAAAAAAACAATCATTCGCTTTCAGAACCACGTCAGATGTCGGCGAAAGTGTTCCCATCAGACGTTCCGATTGAGACTACCCATTGCCGCTCTTGTCAGTTATTCACTTGGTGAGTCCTTTTTACGGCTGAAAGCGCAAATATTCTGCTTCACTAGCTAGGTAGTCATCACCTTTGTGATCGAAACAAAAACAAACTTGAAAATTGTTGTTCACAAGTGTGTGTGAAGAAATAACATAAACTTGCCTTTTTTCAGCCGTTTTCCGTAAGAATGGCAAAGAATATTGACAAACCTCAGAGGTGCGAGCTACCCTCAGCTAGCAGAGGGCGTTTACAGTTCCGATTGTATGAACTCAGTTTTGTATACCGAGGAAATTAAGTGAGCATCCAAAACGGGAGTAAAGGGAATAAATGCATGTTTTGTGACTCTGAGCAAGCATCAAGATTTTTGTATTCCTTTGATGTCAGATCTCGATATGGCATTTGTTGTAACACCCTCAAGACAGTGACTTACTGGTGAACGGTTAGGTATTCAACTACTAGCCTGGAGGTTATATGTTCGGATAATCCTGATGATTTGTGAGATGCGCACTGCTGACAGCTCCTACTTATAATAAAAGAGTTTTACGGTTCTCATTGGCTTTTTGGCATTGATTGGCTTCAGTTTAAAAATGAAATCTCGACTGACCGTTTATTTTCTGTGAACCAAACTGGCTAAATCTCTGCGGTAATTCGCTGTGTTCTACAGAAGAGGACCTAATCAGGAAACCTGCTGAAGAACGTGTCTGAGTGGTAAGTCATGGTCGATTGGAACCCGTGATCTCCCGGCTGGGAATTCAAATATTTAACCGCCCGGCCACGAGCGTCTTATCAGCAGTGTGATTAGCTCTCACTTAGACAGGGTATAGTACCACCATCCTTCAATCATGAAACCACTTCAGGTGAACACGTATTGACTGGCTGCTCGATTGACGATGGAAGTTTCACTCACCTTGTCCAATCATTCTTTTTCTTAGCTAATTTGCTGATTGATGATAGTTTGAATAGAATTAGCAATTATTACTGAAGATTTCGTCGTGTAAGTGAAGTTAATCTACGATGAAAAGCAGTGTTATGCTGCAGTCCGTCTACTGTTACAGGTGCTAATTCAACGCAAAAATGCTTAGTCCGTGTACGAACACTGATGTGTGCTAGTGCCCGACGTTATCTCATTTTGCCATAATCTTATTATAATTTAAGGTCGCGCAATCAGTAGCAGAATAGGTATTTGGCAATAAATATTTCGGTTCGGGAAACAATACTACGCTGATGTAAGCGAACCCTGTACTAATAAAGATTCCAATCTACACAGTGTACCTATCTTGCCTGAAGATGCAGTTATCTGGTCTATCAACAAACGTTAAACAGATTGATGAGCATCATACAGTGATTGTGCTTCACTCTATGAAATATGGAAGCGGTTCAAAGAGTGTTTCAAAATATCCTGTCCTAAGTAGGCAATTTTCCGAGCAACATCACCTTGCATTTTTCTGAATTCCTCCGTAGATTTCAGTCTGTGTCGTCGAGATTCCCAGCCGAAACATGCTAGAATAATTCTATGTATATTTCATGAAACCTGTTGTTTATTTTTCATGGCTAAGTAGGCAGTAGGAGCTTGCTCTTGTGGTAAGACCCCTGAGCGATAGGCTCGTTGCGATTCTGCATCTATCAACACAAGTTGAACAGGACAATCACAGTTTGGCAGTTTCACAGTTTTTATCCTGAAAAAATAACTTGCGAAATAGAATACAAGTGTGGCTTTCTTCTTTGACCTTACGTGATCATGTAGCGAAGTCTGGTCGACAACATTTCTCGAAACCAAGTGATGCGACAATCGTTCGAAAACACGAAAATTATTCCTGAATACCACAGCTGAAGTAAGTCCTGAGCGAGAAAAGCACCTGTCAACAGAAACTTAGTCTCACTGCGATCAGACAACCCCACATTGTCTGGATTTTGAGCAAACTCACCGATGCAAGCAAGTGACCCGATGGGAAACCGTTGCGTGTCAAGATGCAATAAATTACTCACGATGTACAACGATAAAATTGTAGCTTACTGAGAAGGTTTGCGTCCCACAGTCACAATAAGGACGGCGACCGATTCATCATATTTTTAGTCCTTATGATTTTAAAGGTCTTTTTCAGAATAGATGAAAAACTGCAATATACCAAACGTTTCACAATTTACTTAAGTCCATTGAGGACTTAACCGTCCGATCTATCGTACAAAATTTCTTGAATCGCAGCATAACCAACGGTTACAACTGAAACAGTCAACAATCGGAAAGTCATGGGATTTTCCGAATGATCTCACCCCTTTTCAGGATAACCAATGAGTACACAATCGTCCTTCCGTTTGGGATTTCACTGGTGCGGGGCACTTCTTGTCCCGGGGCTGTGTCTTCAGTAAGATAGAATTCCTCTGAGAGCTCTAATTATTGTAATGGACATACCCCCAGAGCTACCACGATGTGTGAAGTGACACTACATGAACTACAACTAATCCTAGTTCAGTTTTTTTTCAAACCGAAATGAGAAGAACTAAGTTTTGTAATGGCACTCGGCATTTCTCCGCTTGCTATGCACTTGCACAGTGGGGTGATGGAAATATCTAACCTGAGATACTGCAGCCCGTTTGTGCGCTCCGAGTTCCATATGCTACACAAACAAAATCACCAAATCAGTTTGCCACTCGGGATACACCAATCACCACTCGAAAATGAAGTATGTTCAGGCTATCGTTGAAGTCAAGTGTCACCATAGTTTACCTTTAAACCCAAAAAGACATCGTTTCAAAGACATTGATGAATATTCCTTTTTTCGGTATCTCATTAGGTCACTAACTATCCAACTGTTAGAACAACATCAGATGATGCAACAAACAACCAAGTTTGATTACTGAAATAAAAGGACGAGCACAGAGACATTTGGTTGATAGTGGAATGAAAGTCCTGTCCAACTCTAAAGTGTAAAATGGTCTAAAAAGCCGCTGAGCGGCGCATTTGAAGAATGCATTATACCTGACCAGGACAGAGTCAGTGTTTGTACGAATCTATTTTGACAGCTGAATGTCGGATAACTGACTCGTATTGCGGACACTGGCCGTAGTCAAACCATGCCAGTGGATCGATGTTATGTCTACGAGGTTCTCCATAGATAGAACAGAACTATTGGCATAGGCAGATCGCGTGACCTATCCCCCTTTTGGTTTGCCGCGTTGACCTCCAGACATGTTCCTACGAGGAACAACCGAAAAGACTATCATGTTTTATGTGAGAATTGTCACTTTTCTGCAACGGACGAATCAAGTGGAAGGATGATTGTGAATCAAGAACGCAATGCAGCAGACAAAAACGTGTGTTTTGTGGTGCTTGGCAGCATTCAAGTTTGTTTTAACTTTGGTTCAATTATGGACTTAAATTGACCTAGTGTTTAGCTTTTTTGAAGAAAACCTGTACGGAATGCAGACAAAACTACTGACTTGCATACAGCTGCACGTTTACTATACGGACATTTTGCGGAGTAGTGATGAAATATAAACCATCATGAGTGTCTTGCTGCTCCTGACGTCGCATTGGACTTTTGCGTACTTCGTTGCACTTTTACTTAGCCGTTTCAAAAGCTGTCTACACGGTTCGGTTCAGAAGATGGACTCGGGTTACTCGGGGTTACCTGGAATCTGACTGTGAGTGTTCACAAACATAAATCTAGCACAAAATCGAATGAAGCATCCGACACCGAATGACATCATAACCTAGCGTCTATGTGATATCACCCAGAAATCCCCTCAGAGTCACTACTATTTAATTAGGTGTCGTATAAACACTAGAGCTCACACAAGGAACTCACTCGTTGATCGTTTTACCGGATTATTCTTTTCATAAGCAAGTGCTTAGGGTCGAGTGCCTAAATCTCTATGGTTAGGTTGTTAATCAAGCTGAAAAATTTATAGAGGCTTCAAAACGCGCAAGACGCATTGCCTATGTTTTCTTATGAGCAAGACTTCGAACTAGGAAGCAAATTTCTCTAAAAACCCCTTGTAAGTGATTGGTATAGATATGTGCACGAAACACGATAGTGTTACCGGTTTGTGTGCGGGATCCAGCCTCAGAAAAGTAGATCGTGTGACAATTTCAAACCATCTTAACCGAATTTTTCAGGACTCTTTTTTAGGTCTACCCAACTCTTCGTACGATAGGGGCAAACGTAAAGTTCAATTCAGTAATTAGTTTACAATTACAATGGATTCAATCAGCAGATCTCAAGAAAGCACGAATTCAGGTAATTCCTAAGGTGCTGAGTAATTGATGGCCCTGCTAGCGCAGTGGTCTCATACTTCTCCACGAAATTCAGTTTTTGGAGAACGCTGGCCGTTCATTGGAAAGCATATGGCCTGTGACTTTAGAGCCTCAAAAGATATGGCTATAAGTTTACTTTGATGGCTTTAGTGTTCTACTACAGTTCTACCAAACTATTGTTTTTAATTCAGTCAGTAAACGTGGCTACTCTCGAAAAAGTCAAGGTACCAACTAACCCCACCGCCGAGGAGCTCCACATAAGTGGTCTTCACTGGGCAGGGGACAGGGACAAGGCCTGCAGGAAGCTGGATGTCAGATACAACTTTCAAGAAGAAACGTACACCTTTCCACTTCCAGTAATCTCACTTTTGAAAGCATGGTATTTTCACTTTGAAATTTCGCATTTTTCATATAGCAGTTTTTTACCTGATGTTGCACACCACATTACCTCATCTTCGAGTGAAAAATTGATGGAAAATGATAAAAAATGATCATGAATATCCTAAGAGGGACAAAAGACAATGGTTTATATGGGACGGCGCCATTTTGAACTCTCTTGTCAACCTGGGTACGCGTAAAAATATTTCATTCGGAATTGAATTGGTGTAGCATTAAGCCCTTTTCGCACCTAAAGTTCAAAGGTACATAAAATTTGGGTTTGGGCATAATGTTGAGTCACCCGCCGCGTTCCAGTCATTTAGAAAATAAATCTTGCTAGTTCTACTTGAAAAGAGAATGAAACGGGAGTCTGGATGAGCATTCTCTGGGTAAAATATTATTAACCTACTGTTCGAATGTAAGTGACTGCCTAGCCTAAGGACCACAAATTTACACGCGAAAATTTCTTAACCGGCCCCCAGTCAGCGAATGATTTCTTTGTTTGGGGCAGTCAGAGTGACCTGCCTAGCATTAACAAGTGACAGCTGGCTTCGAAGAACTGTGTTCCTCTTTGACAAAATTGGTTATACTAGCAAATGTGTTTGAGTAGTGGCTATCGCCTATTTACCCCATTGAATTTTGAGGGTTACGGTGAGAAAATCCGGGTGGGATGTTGCTCCGCAGGTGCTGGATGTTACCCACCCAAGATTAAATGCCTTCCGCAACCTGTCTCTTTATTTGCAAGTAAACGTGCTGCCGGCAGTTTCGTACGCTGTCGCACAAATTGGTTCAGCTGAGTGCAATAGTAACCTGAATCCGTGCATCTCATTGCCTGATACTCATCTAATCAATACATTTACTACATCCCTTAGAGTCTGCATGGCTTATTCACCACGGAACTCAATTTGTTATGGGCTCATTCAACTAATGAATAAAATGTACATAGTCTGTTTACTTATCATAGCTGAAAAGTTTAGCTAACAAATGTTGCGTGATCAAACAACCTCTAGATTTTTTCCTATTGCACAATACGCAAATCCATCAATGCATTTTTATGATAATGTCTGGGAATTTCCACGAGAAAATGCCGTCACGGGTAAAGATTACCTGAAAAAATATGACTGGTATGTGCTTGCAAATGGCTTATGAATTAGCTAGCGTGGTGGGGAGAGTTGGGAGTGATATACATCTGCTGTAATGAATGGTTGGATGGCCAGAAAGTCGACTGGTTAGCCATTCTGTTTTGACTGACGTTAGTTTACTTTTTTAGGAAAAAACATTGGGCAGTGGCGAATTTGATCATCTACCACATTTATCTAGATTCAGCAGTCTAGCCATATTCTTACTGGATGTGATTAGATTTTCCATCACATCGCTGCTGAAAAAGTTTACTTCGTGTTACCCCAAACTAGTTCAAGCACGTGAGCTGTTCGAGTTTCACACAGGTTAATCGGAGTTATCAACAGAATTTGTCGACAGGTCCATAGCCGTCCATTTTCACAGTCATTCAAGGAGTCATTTCGGTTGTTCTGCTGAGTTTTGTGGGATACGGTTTGCCTGTTGTTTTTTGTATACAGACATTCATTACAGGATAATCCTGTAACATTCGGATTCTGGAAGCAAAAATCGAGTACTGAATGTAAGGCCGATAGATGGATCACTATAGATGTAATGAGTATACCTTCTCGCTGAAATGCGGCTTGTTAGTAAATGATGAACTTCCTGCTTCTGGGAGATTGGAATATGGTATCCCTAGCTCCTGGGATGGATCGGCTTATGATAGGGGAAAATTATGTAATAAGTAACAAGTATTTTTTAGGCAATTACGTTGTATAACGGCTGCAAGCCTCGGAACCCATCAACGTTATTTGTCACAAATGTCTTTATAGACAGTTAATTCTCCTAATATATCCACTCAATACCACCATATTAGCCATATCTATCTCACTTTTCTCCAGGCTGAGTACAAATGGAAGCCAAATATTATTGACTCCGGAAGATATTCCAACGGTTCTCAGATCTAGGTGTACCAGTTGTAAGAGGAGTGATTCTGAACTTATTGGATTTCGTATGCACCTGTAATTGCGTGCCGAATCCAGTGAACAAGAGGACCGCCCTTCGTTCAAGAATTATTTTGGGTTTTTACACTAAGGCTTGAAAAAGGGAGGCCTAAAGAAGCCATGCGACACATTAACTGGCTGTATTTCATCGATCCTACCTCAGACAACACGATCTCCGCACCATGTGTTTACAAGTTATTCATCAATTTCATTTGATATGCAGTCGCTATGGTGATTCTCATACAGTGGGTGAGTTGCTTGATCAAGTAAGGTGCGCTATTCCACGGGTATCTAACCATTCTGAAAGAGTTGACTGGATTCTATCTTCTACAGCCAGAAGTGTCTTTAGGAGGTTTGAAACTCTTGTGGTTTTAGAAGAAAACAGGGTGCAGAGAAGAGATTACCAAGTCGGTCAGTGATGCCAGCTTTTCGCTTGTACTTGGCTGGAACCATACTGTCAGTCAGTCGACTGGATTCGAAGTGTTTGCAGAGTTTGGCACATGCAGTCGTAATCGACTTAGGAGCATTATCTGACAACGACATATGCCACCACGACAAACTTATACAAGCTGGCCTTGTGTTATCAGAAGCGCTCTGCCTCGGTCTCACTAGCATAAGTCACATTTATTAAGGTGTCTGATTAGTATAAGCCACCCACTGTGAGGGACGAATCGTGGCTTGTCGTGTAAGGCTACCACTTAGCCACCTATTTTAACTTATTAATTAGCGGATGGCTATCGACATGAGAGTTTATGTGTTTATTTATCTTATTTATTAGTTTATTTGTCTTAACGTTCATGAACCCGTCACAGACGAGCAAATATCTCCAAAAACACAACGCTGGCTTTCTATTTTTGTGTTGAACTACAACAGAACCCTGGCCCATCATGCTGTGGAAATCAACCACGAGTATCCATTCAAACTGGTCGCATTCAGTCACCATGTGGGTTCTATGTATAGAGCCATATGTTGCGTTCGCGACGCCAGTATAGATTTTCTGTTATTTTTCCCGCTCCTTTGCAGAATGACGTGATTCCTCCATGCGACGCAGTGTCATACTGAGGGCAATAACCAGCGTGCTTGTGATATTCAACAACCTCCTTGGTAAGTGAATTTGCAGGCAAAGTTGTCCTGAAGTAGTTCCGGTCTCTGTCATTGTATATTTTGCCTCAGCTTTACTTGTTTATTGTATCCTGTGCTAGTCATTTCGTTGGCATCTATCTTAGCTGTTCGCCCACCTGAGTGTTCTCCTAACTGCGACCACATTTGAACCCGTTCTATAATGTCGTTCTGTTACTTAAAAGTAGTGTTTTATTGGAGAAGAAATGAGCTCCTGCCACTCGAGATTCATCAGAAGAGACCACCTGAACAAAGGTGTCTCAGATCTAACGGACACTTTCTGATTCCTCATGGACTTGCCTAATAGTCAAGAAAACAATGGGACACCACTGGTCTTGATATGGATTATACTTAGAACTGTCTGGTAAGTTATGAACACAAAACTCCAATATATAAACTGAACACACGGGCGCTATGAACACAATCCTCGAGGATCATTTGGTGACGGAATGATGGCAGTATAATAAGCTGCAAGTGGAAGATGCATAGAAAAATAAAGTCAAGTGAAGGAATTTCAGTTTGCCACAGTGACTCCTCATTCAAATCAGACGTCCCCAGTATTTAGTTTTAGCCCAATTTATCACGAAGTCCATTTGGGACCTAGTGACATTAGGCTGCTTCGATTAAGGGGCGCTGGACATGGACCGATTGGAAAATGACACCGCATTTTCATATGGCGGGCAAGTTTTCGCTTATTTACACTGTTACACACTCCACCGCATAAAGTTCTGAGAAAACTAAGTCAGAGCGTGGCATGTGCAATAAGTCGTAACAGGTTACAAATAGTTTTTCAAAATGACCGCACTAAAGTACGATTTGTGCACGAAGAGACTGGAACTTATCATGGTGTGACGGTTTGCGTACCTCCGCGACTCACTGTACTACACTGGGGGGTTTTCGTGAGACAGCCGCAGAGTCTCTCATACCAGGTTGGTCAATGGCTAAAGGTCTGACGAACGCAGTTTCCTGGTCTTCCAGTTTTGGGGGTTGGAACGTGTGTGGCAAATTGTTCCGCAAAAACGGTGATGTAATTGCATTTCCCGCAAAACACCGCTGCCTTGCGGTCAGGCTTTTGAGATAAAGGCTTTTGTTACCGACCGTAATCATTTTCCCGTCTAGGTGTGGGCGCCCAGGCAGTATCCCAGCCCACGTACAACCACAAATTTCACATACAAATAAACTGATGCCACATTGGCCGTCGCGTGGTTCCATCATCCGGGTCGCCTCACTCGCTGCATACAGCAGGGGAGGTAAGCGAAAACAAGCTACTGCTGACTCCTTCCTTTTTTCTCTTTCACATACTTTCCCCCCTCCTAACTCTTTCCTTGTAGGCCCAATTCTTAGAACTGACGACTCCGTTTGTCCTGCATTGGTTTTGCAGGCAACATCTGGCACCGACATCCTCAGGCATCTCGAAACTAATTTTCAAGACTCAACCCCCAGTATATATGGCCGCCTTCAATGTCCGCATTCTGAAATAAGCAGGACAACAAGCTGCTCTCTGTCAGGCTGGACTCGCTTGGCATTCATGTATGTTGTGTCTCAGAAACAAGAATTCAAGATGCAAGCGCAGTGGTTGAGCTAACCGCCCCATCACTCTCCACTCGCTTTCGGCTACGCAACTCTGGTGATCCAGAAGCTGCTGTGGCGGGATGTGGTTCGTCTGGCAACATCTGTGAAGAAGTCTCACAAGGGGGAAGTTGATCGATGTCTGTTTGTCATGTCTGCTTAAGCCCCAAGTGACTGTAGCTCCGACGCCGCCAAAGACAGGTTTTACGAAGCCCTGAGTGCCCTGTTGCGGCGAGCTAAAAGCTCAGATATCGTTGTAATTGCCGGAGATTTGAATGCACAAGTGATTAGGCTAAGCTCATCTCAGACGCAATTTGGAGTTTGATGTGGATTAGACTCGGTACGTACGGACAATGGTGAACGATTGCTTCAGCTGTGTGCCGACTACAGGCTGTTTTAATGCAGTACTAACTTCCGAAATAGCCGAAGTCGTCTAACCACATGGTGTAATCAAGCGGCGTGCCGGTGACGAGCTCAAATAGATCGCATTGCCATCATCTATCGGATTTATAACTGACTGCCGGTCGTTTTGGAACACATTTGTGGATTCTGACTATGCGCTCCTCCTGAGTGGCTTGTCCCTTTCTTTTCCAAGACCGCATTATGTGCGGAAAAATCGCCTGGGGACTGAGAGAGTGGCAGATTCGGATTTTAGAAGAACTTACCAGAATCGTCTTCTAGAGTCTCTTCCAAATGCTCCAACATCATATGTGAGTTCATACTGGCACGAGATCGCCACCTCTTTGCACAGTGCTGGGAGGTTTGCTTGTGGTACGGTGCTACCAGACTCACTCAAGCACTGGATATCAGACCTAACAGTGGTACTGTTTAATCTCGGAAGAATATCCCACCCGGTCCCGAACATACCTAGACGCTACAGGTTATCAGACGTCAAGTGAAAGTGCGAGCCGACCGTGACGTCTGGTGGAAACGGAAAGCCAAGGAAATGGAAGAGGCTCAGAAAGCCGGGAATGCCCGAAGGTTATTTCAGTTGATCCGTGCGACTGGTCCCCGGAAAGCATATGTGAGCAAAACCATCAAGGATCGAAATGAAATGACTACGCTGAGTAAAGAAGAAAGCATCGACTGTTGGGCCGAATACTTCGAACAGCAGTTATCGTGACAAAACTTGCCACTCATCTGGAGCACACAGTTGAAGTAGAACCCTGGAGGTGAATGTGGAACCATCTACGGTCTCGGAGGTTTATGACTGCATATGTTCTCTTAAACGCCACCGAGTTTCTAGACCGGATGACCTCCCACCCGCATTGTTCAAAGAGAGGGGTGAAATCCTCAGTCAGCGATTGTGTGGTCTGCTTGCCTGCATTTGGGAAAAGCGGACCGTCCCAGACAACCGGGGAGAGTCGATGATAGTGCCCATTTTCAAAAAGGGGCTCGTAGTGAGCGCGATAACCATAGGGAGATGAGCTTGACCCAGGTCTTAACGAAAGTTTTGGCGTCAAATTTGCTTCGTCGCCTCATGGTGACTCGTGAAACACTGACTCGAGAGCAGCAAGCGGGGATTCGGCCTGGTATTGGATGCGTTGACCAAATCTTCACGCTCCATCAGGTGCTAGAACAACGTCCAATTTTAATAGTCCTGGATTTCCAAGGCACATTTGATTCGGTTGGTCGGTCTGTTCTTCTTGACACGCTTGCCTACCAAGGAATGCCCAGGAAGTTCGTGAACATAATAAGCTCTTTGTATTCTTGGTCTTCCGGACTTGTGAGAGTATACGAGGAGCTCTCCAAAAGCTTCCGTACACAAAGCGGTGTGTGTCAGGGATGTCCACTCTCTCAATTCCTATTTACCTTCGTGATCGATGGGATAATGAGACGAATGCTGGAAGGTTTTGGAAACCCCGGTGTTCAATTAGCCTGTGTCGAAAACCTTGTCGATCTGGAATATGCAGACGATATAGTTCTCGTCTTCGAAGAGGAGGAGATGGCTCGGGTGTTTTTGGATGAACTGACCAAAGTCATCCTTTGGTATTCACTTTGTATCCACAAAGTGTAAGCTCATGCTCCTGGACATGCAGTAACTGAACACGCCACTTACAATCCAGGGAGAGGCACTGGAAGTTGTGGAGCGATTTATGTACATTGGAAGTTCTGATTGTGGTGTGACAGATGAGGTTAATGCACGAATCTGCAAGGCTCGGGTCGCGTTTGCTAATTTGAGACACCAATGGCGTCAAGCGGTATATCCCTGAATCCCAAAGGACATGTGTATCAGGCTACAGTGCAGGCTATGAGACTTAGCTTGTTCGAGCAGCGGAACTGATACGTCTTCAGGCGTTCGACAATCGTTGTTTCAGAACCATACATCGTGTGGGTTGGTGTCGAAGAATCCGCAACGAGGTCATTATAAGCGAGTTTTTGGTTGTACAGCGGGTTCTTCCATTGGAGAGTGTGTCCAGCACCAGAAGCTGCGTTGGTAAGGCCATGCATTGCGTATGCCGAACAATCGTTTGTCGAAGAGAGTGGTGTTTTCCTTGCCCAATTCAGAGTGGTAGAAGCAGAGAGGTGGCCAACCCTTGACCTAGCAGAGGGATATGAAGGAGATTCTGAAACGTCTGGGTGCTGTCGGTGCTACTCGTCTTCCAGGATAGGGACCGCGAGATCCCTACTACGCCTGGTTGGGACACTACAAGATATGGTTGCCAACCGATGTCAGCGGCGATCTTGTTGTCAGTTTCTATCCAGATTGCCTGAATGAGTGTCTGGAGATGTAGGCACCTGGAATGATTGTAGTAAGCTAGCGCTAAGACCCTTCCCCGTCCACCTTTATTCTTTTCTTCACAATAAGGCTTTCAAATAAATCATGGTTGTACGGCAGCGAAGCATCAGTATTGAACACTGATGTCGTGCTGCCCATGATGATGGATGTCAGTCTGTCGATGCTGCTGCTGCTGCTGATGATGATGATGATGATGATGATGATGATGATGATAGCGATTTGTGCGGGTTTTACAAGACGGTTCGAGATTGGGTCACAGTTCTCTAAGGCCTCGAGATTAATTTTACTTGAGTGTGTGTAACACTGATACAAATTATTCAAGAATACTTCCACATTGATATTTCGTAGCTTTAAGCTCCGCAGTCAAAGGTATTTGGATGAAATAAAATGAAATCCTAGGCACAAAATGTAAAGTTCGTGTTATATTATGTAACACTTGATGAAGCACGCACGAAGTAACGTCTGTCGAGTTTTCTGGGACCATGATAATTATTTTTGACTGTGGTACACCTGATGCAAACGATTTTTAATCTCTCCTGTAATGACGCGATTGCGTGCCGTAACGGCCGAAATTAATGGAAGTACCTGGTGTCGACAGCGATGACTTGGCTAGCGTATCTAAATATTTACTAGGCTACACATTTGTGTGGGAATTATGCTGACATTTGGTGAGTGCCTAAAAACATAACTATGATCTCACAGGGTAGCCTGTATAAAAAGTGGAAACTGAAAGTCAGTAAAGCGGGCATTTACAGTCCAATTTGGTTTTGACGGAGAGCCCAACTGAATTCCAGCTGAACAACATAAACGATAGATTCAGCTGGAACTCACCTGAGTCTCCAGACAAAACCAAGTTGGCGCGCAAATTAGTTTATTTCGCGAACTTTGTAAGGTGTGGTTTCAAGTAGAACAATTGCTGAGGAAAACTTAGAGAATGCGCCCACCTGATGAGCCCCAAAATGGACGAAACCGGCAGTGTGTCGTCGAAAATTTTTCACCAGCCTTATGAGTTGTCTTCTTTCAAATTTTTAAAGCAGATTTACTACCCTTATCTTCGATCACATAAGGTTGGCTTCATGCAATCTCAGAGAATCATTATAAGTAATTGAATATATATCCAAAATGTCCAATTTTGGTGGAAAACGAGCACTTTCTGCCCTCTCTTTATGCTTTACTGTCCAAATAATTTAACCACACAAGCTTTGTTTAGCCATGTTTTCACTTTGGCAAATTATTGAGCACATCAAACTCTTGGACACTTTCTGATGTAATCAAACCTTACCAGGGGGCAAGTAATGTGGTATCTTTTGAAGTTAGGTTAGATCCGTTCACCAAGAATTGTAAATCTCAACGAAAATTTCTCTTGACAACTAGAGCTGTGCTATCAAAAGTCAGTATTTATTATCATGTTGCAGACTGTAGAATATGGATTTTTTAATGCCGAACCAGTCTAATTTGATTTATTATAATATTGGAATTTTATCTATCTGGGAAAGTTTGCCTCAAAGTGACGATTCATGGTGCCAGAGTTGAATTTATTCTGGCCAAGTAGTCTTTGGTTGCTATATTCCTTCATGATGTACGAATATTGGGCATCGTCTACTCGCAATTACATCATCTTTTTAGGCACAGCGTAACCGCTTCCTCCAAAATGATCCCTTTGAAAAGAGACAGCTCCTCAATAGAGTCACAGCGGGTAGTCTCCGTGGGAGTTTCGTGGGATTTCCCATCATTGGAGTAGCTAACCCCATATTCCTGAAGGTTACGCGGATTTCTTCACTAAAAAGTGTCTTACACCCTATAAGTCCTATTGCCTTTAGCAAAAATAAGGAAAATTTAAATGGTTAAAGGTTCAGACGGCAGCTCTTTGAAACGTCAGGCGAGTAAAGAGCTTTCTATCTTTCAAACTTTTGAACGGCTGTCTGGAATTCAAAATTAGTAACCCTGCTGTGTGCAAACTTGTAACCTACTCCAAAAGTATCCATCAACCCGAGCCCTTTTGTCCTCACTGGGACTCACCAGGCAGACCTAACAGCCTGAAACGTTTTAACAAAAGCACCTCCAAAGCCCGGTGCCAATAAAGTCGGAAGTCATCGGGTTCACACCACACATATGACCACGTACCCAGTAAACATTTCAAACCCATGACGTTGTTATCATCAAGACTCCCCCTTGAATTAAAAATTCTTACTATTGACCACCAGTCAGATTATTGTCTGAACAGTTACACTGAGACAAGATAAGACACTGTCATTACTCAATAGATCCTTGGCTTCTCAACGTGTTGCAGTGAACAGCATTAGGCCGAAAATTATCCTCATCACCACTACTTTGGTTTCATCGGTCTCAAAGCAAGTGAATCCCTGAAACCTGCGGAGGAATCGGACTCTAAAGCAGCGAATATTATTTAGGGTCGGTAAACTATCCAAGATTTTGTGAGGATGTGCTGCTATTTGAAGTTCAATTTAGATTCCAAGATGCTCAGATTGACTTTCCAATGAAGTCATTTTAATGAAAAGCACATGAACATACAAAATGAAGCTAAACAATGAGTTCATTAGCGTAGAAATTCACTCTCAAGCATTGACCGTTGTTTCAAATGAAGCGTACAGAAGTTCGTTGACTCTGCATTAATACTGTTAAACATGCTCAGCTGAAGAACTTTGAACGGGATATCACAACAGTTACTGAAAGGCTCCACATATTTTCCGCAATTCCCAGCAACTTGTTACAGTAATGTCGCACGCAAAACAATGGCTTTTTAGAAAATCCACCCCCAAAAAGTCGTTCGAAAAGTTGCCCCTGTTCTAGAAGAGTACTGTATATTGCTCTCAAAAGCGTTTACTCAAAAAACCCATTGTATTTGGGTAGCAAGAGAACGAAGCCATTTCCTTCGCTTCTTTCCATTTAAAATCTACAAATAATTTCCTGTTTTGGTGGTTGTAATCTTCCGTGGGATCGCCTTATAAACAGATAACTTTAGCTGTATTGATGGGACTGGTCTTACTACGGAGTGTAATAACCAGATTCACCTACTTTTATCTCAAAGAACCTTGGGGTGCACTGAATTATACGGTCTCAACGTGGGTCGGTTCAATTTTTTTGCATACTAAAACACGAGTTTTGGAAACCGCTTACTGTGCAACCACTGATTTAGCTGTCAAAGATCTATTGTGCGGCATAATGTTATAGGAATCCACCGACGAGTCGTCTTCAGCCGCCAAAATCAGATCAAGTCAGCCAAGTCCAACCAAGCCAGTACAAACCAAGTTAATACATGTCAAGTTCATTCACGGAATGCAAAATCAAGTCAACCCCAATAATATCAAGAACAACCCGGTGTTAGCCAAGAAGCGAATTTCCAGTAAATAATTTCGTGGTGGATATAGGAATCGTATAATCTTTAGGTAGATGCAAAAGCAGTCTAGTTATACTAAAATATGCAAAAAATGTTTATCACAGCACACCACACAGTGAGTCATGGTTGACATGGCATGAGTCCGGGTGGATCGTCGAGACTGAGATTTCATAATAGAGTTGTGGTTGTCCTATGGGATTCTTCGAGTAAAATCATAACGGGTGCCAAATGTTTTCTGACTGAAAGAGTGAATGGGATACTTGAATGAAATTGAATCCATTTCAGTGGTCAGACTGAACAGGAGTAATGTGCCCCAGAAACACTTTGGAATAAGACAGGCCTACAGTCAACATACTGAGAAAGATCATACGGTACTTTGAAGTAACGAATGGTGAGTCAGTAAGTCTCGGTAGATAAACGTTCATGACGGTGCACGATGAGAAACTGCCACCAAGGTCCTTGTTTGGCCTACCTGAAGTGGGGAAACTGCTATTGTCTCGGAGTTTCTGTGATAACCGCAAATTTTCAAAATGTTCCTTTTCAACAGAAAGGAAATGTGTTCGTCATTGCCAAACAGTTGTATTCACAGAGTTTTCATAGTGATAATTAAGTTCGAATTCAACCTTTTGCTTCATTATTATTGAAAAGTGGGCTTTCACTTAAAGAAGCTTTTAACATGACAGACACCAACGGGTTCAAACTGTTGAGGGTTCTCCTCAGTCCTAATGGCTTTATTTACCTAGATCCATCCAAATAGAGTATTTGGTTGACATCCAAGCTCCAGGCCCAGGAGATATCGAGTCCTTCTGTTGAGTAACGACCACTGGGTAAGCCATCTATCTACCGGTGGAACGGTGTATACTACTGATGAAGCATGCGAGTGGCGTCTGTTCTAGTGTCTAAGCTATGCTCTCGCATCTGATGGAAGGCAAATGTCACTTTGGAAACCATGTGACTACTTTGCAGTGTTCGTTCACCACTGTTTGATATTCGAGGAGAGTTTAAAAGGACGCTTGAGAATGTTCACTTTTCAAAAACTTTGCGCATATGCGATGTTTACTCTCGTGCCTAATGGCTTGTTACCGTATGGTTCGTGTTTGTTTACGAACAACTTCATAGTCAAGGGCTTTCCTCCATTCAAGAGTATTCAGATTGTTCTGTGTACACGCTGGGTTTACGCTTTCCCCTGCTAGCTTCGCTTGAAACTGGTGTGCGGTTACCGGGTCATACGGATCACGCAAGATTTGACGAGACATACTGAGATATTTTTTAATTCATGTTCCGTCTGAAGAGGCTGAACACGCAGACCCATTCATGATACACGACAGAATAGGGTGGAAGGACTATTAGCGCACAGGTGAAGATAGCCATAATATAATTCAGAAGGTATCTGCACTACTAACAATTTGTACTATGGTTGACAGTGGTTTACAGTGGCAAGTTGCACCATGTATAAAATAAACGCAATGCGAAAGGTGGAGCAAATCAGAAGGGGAACTTACCGTTTGTGAGAGTTCCCGCGTGAAAGTCCGGACGGGGGAACGTGTTTCCTCCGCAGTATGGCTGCTACACGTGTTCAGTAATTGTCCGTGGACTTGAAGAGTTTGGATGACTCCCTGCCCCCTGAGCGCGCGAGTATGTGTGTGATGACTGTGTCATGTCTTCCTATATATAGGAAGGCTTGACGTGTGTATAATACCTAAAATCGTTCCGACGCGTACAAGACGGGAACTGACTTGTTGTCGGTCTAGGCTCCAAGCGGGACAGGGTTTTGTCATGAGAGTTGAGTGTTTGCGGAACAAAGAAGTCGCGTGATCTAGTGAGTACGAATGCACTAGAGCGAAGTTGGTTGAAGGAACAAGGAGGAGACCGCTACAAGACCTGTGAATTCGTTTTCGTGCAGCTCAAATCGTAGCTCTCCGACAAGTTGCTCCGAAGAAAATGAGCCAATCAACGCAGGAACCGGGAATTGGAGCCAAAATAGGTGCTCAAACGTCTTGTTATGTGGTTCTGGACAATATATTGGTCTGCGCAGCTGTCGCGTTGGCCCGTGATGTACGGTCTCTCTCCAGAATCACTCAATTTACTTTCGAACTACTTGAGTGTTTTATCAGTAGCAGGGAGTTCGCCAAACATTTACACACGCAATGCTGTTGTGAATGCGACAGCAAAAGGCTTAATAGGTCACAGACTAGTGCGGATAAGTTAGAGTAACGTGTATCGACATAATGCACCACTCATGAGGTTGCTGAGAATTCTTCGACAGCCCACGACCGGTTTCGCTCTTCTTGGGGCTCATCAGGTAGGCGCAGTTCCCGAGTTTCCGTCAACCTTATGTTTCTAAGCTTAGAAAGATCATAAACGAGAGATTCAGCTGGGTTCCAGGTGAGTCTCCCGCAAAACCAACTTTGTTTGCAAATGAGTGTAGTTCGCTAACTTAGGGTATAGTGCTTAATACCGTATAGGCTGAAAACCATCGAATTATATGAAAGTGCATGGCTACTTTGAAGGACTGTTTGTTTCGTGTTTATTTTATGGTAATTATCCAAGAGCCTCTTAAATGAGTCTGGAGAACACTGATCCAGGGTCAGCATAAAGAATGTTGATCCCAATACTTACTAGAGTTAGAGGTACTAAGAGTGAAGAAGGACTGCACGTGCTCTAGGCAGAAACTTAAGAAATGCTTAGTACCTAGGTGTCAGTTATTTATTTAATGGTTTGTTGATGGTGTAAGGCTTAGGTTTGTATTCATCCGAAAGTCTTCGTCGCGCTTAACAACCGCATCTGCAAAAACGTCTATGGAGATGCTGCAAAAAGTAACAACGAATTTCACTGAATGGAATGTAAGCATGCGGATCTGTCTTAAATCTCTTATATCCAATGGCGTTTTGACTTGATAAATACTACCGAAAGTGATAGAGAAATGTTTTCATGAAATTCTCGTTGTACTGACATACATCAGCTATTGGTCTATTAAGCAGACGTGTGACAAATCGGCCGCGAATTTCAGGTGTACAGGCATGACCAATTGTGATCATCTTCGGTATCTCAGACAGTAAGCATCCGGCCGGTAAGCAGGATATGGGCGATTTAAGTCTGTCACCAGGTGCCTTTTCCTTCATCCTTCATATACTTGAATTTTTACTTTCAAGGTTAACCAAAATCACCTTTATTTTGGGGTGATTGAATTGCGCCCCCGTCACAATAACCGAAGCTATGTAGTAGAGTTCTATACCCTTCCACATAAATAACTTGGGGTCACTTGCATATATATATATATATATATATATATATATATATATATATATATGGTGGGCTGGTACTCGCCTCTTTGATGACCCGTCATATTGAAATTGGTGAGCCCGACGTGACCCGAACACGCAAACTTCTGACTCCAGATCAGAATTTTTGTTGGGAGTTCTACTATAACCCAAAATATAGTTATATGGACAGAAAGCTACTAGCACTAATAAAAACTGTTTTGTTGAATGAAATTATTACAATAGGTATATATTGAAAGAGGAACTTATCGTTTTGTAGGTACGAGTAGATAAATCCCGTTGGGGGTCCGGATACAGGTTTCGTGTTTTCTTCGCCGTTGTAACAGCCACACGTATTTCCTGGTTATCCGTGGACGGCGCGCTGTAATTCTTGAGCGGCTAGACGTGTGTAGTGCTGCGGAGTTGAGTTGTGTGTGTCGGGTGTGTTGTGTTTTGTTCTTATATATGTTGAGTGAAACGTAAAAAATAACAATGTGAAAACACATGGTGCCCTTAAAGAGTTCACAGAACCCGTTGTTGACTAAAGTTCGGATTCATGTCACAGTGTCTTTTCGTGATGCGAGTTGTGGTATGTGGAACAAAACGAAACGCGAGGGAGAGAGTAGACGTGTATGCACTAATCAACTTGGGCGGCCGCTACACACGTCGAAATTGAGAGCCGGGTAGTCCTGAAGCGAAGAAACTCCCTATCACCAATACATGGTTCAGTGCTGAGAAGGCTTCTATCATAACTTGGATCGAAGTGGACGTAGACATCGCCTGAGGTCAACTCACCTTCCCACAACGAAGTCTGAAGGAGGTTCTCATGAGATAGGTCATACGCTTTGATGATTGCAAAACGGATCGCCTAGTGGGACCATCCCAAATGCAATGTGGCCCCAAAAAAGCCTTATCGTCATCGGACGAACTTACCGTCAACCAAGCTTACGCAACTGTTGGATCACTCATTATTAGGGAAGTTCCAACAAGCTGTCGTTCACAGCTTTCGCAATTCAACCTCACCGCATGCTTTGGAAGAATAAAGGGCCGCGATCAATGAATGTATCATGATGCTTGTAATGAAAACCACTGGATTCCAAAAGAAATGTTAAGATTAGCTGGTATGGAAATGATGCATTTATATTTCCCATGATCGACGCAGAGAACAGGGTTTTTATCAACGCGCTCCAGAAACCATAAGGCCCATTAATACGACAAGAGTTTCGAAATTCGAAGATTACATTCCTGAAATATCAAAGCACACTGAGGATTGAACAGTGGGATAATAAGAACCAAGCGGTCCAATTCTATGCAGATCGATGGTGCCACTATGTGATGCTCTGTGGAGCGAAAATGCTTTAAATCTCAAATCTACCGAACGCGAAGTAAGTTCGAAGATACTGGATGTTTGGAGGATACATCCGACTCATCCAACACACATTTGGACTATCTTGCCCAAATACATAAAGCCACTGCGAAGATTAACTTTTCAAACATCCTACGAAGATCAAACTTCAAGCAAACGACAAATGACCTGTAAAATGTGAGGGACTGGGGTAAAACGGATTGCCTACCAAAGTATTCAAAGTGAGTGGATCAGTATTGGAAGACAGAGTACAATAGGCTGGTTGACAAATTTCGCTCAAAACATCTGCGCAAGATACTTCGAGTTCAGTCCCAGATGAGCCAAGACCAACGGAATCGAGCGCTCCTCGAAACGACACCAGCTACAGTGAAATGGCCACGAGAAACGAATAGAGGACATCCATATTCTGATCCAGATTGTTCAGTCATTTGAAGGATGAAGGTCAAACCCAAGAACAGCTCAAGTTCCGCTATTGTGACGGCCTTCATGTAAGTCTGAAAAGCTGTAATCTTGGTTTCAGATCTTCGAATAGCCTGACGTTTAGTGAAGTCACATTGAGCACTGCGGTTTGCACAAGCATCATACGTTACAAGGCTTTAAAGAAAGCGCATCACTCGAAAGGGTCGTACAATGCCGACCATAACCACAGCTACCGGGATCTACGCATCTTGCGGTTGCCCATGTCTTAAGAGGACGTGATGATCAACAAATGACCTCTAAACAACACTAGAAGTGCCAGTGAATAGCCCAGGTTACTTTCTATCGAAGATTTCTATTCAACACGTGAGAGACTCAGCTGTCATACTGTTAGGTGACAGCGTCAGCAGTCATCCGACTACGGGTTTGCCGCCCGGCTATCCATGCACCTGTAAATGACTCTAATGGACGTCCTCCAGTAGACATGGTTGTGGCGATTTGTCTTGAGGAGGTGCGATATCTGTCAAAAATTGAAGGAGATAGATGATAGGACAAGCCTGTTGGCAAGTACTGTTGCTCATCTCTCTGTCGCCATGACTAGGCCGGTCGATGGATTTTGGCAAGCCTCTGCGTGTCTGTACTCTGATCTTATTCCCCAGGTTTGCATTAACAGAAGTGGCCTGACGTAGTAAAAATATCGGCTCCGCACAAACCGCTTGTGGTTTACCTACGATAGGTAGACGCTCCATGGATCAACCACTGCTGACTGCCAGGCCGTTTCAGATGCCATTTAGCCATGTGCAAATACATTGCGCATCGGGTCCCATGATAAATATACCTATTATGGAGATCACCACAACTACTAACAATAGTAGTTGCAACTGCTATTGGTAAGTAAGGAGACTCGAAAATTTTATTGGGGACTTCGTCGTGTAATTGAATCTCATCTATGCTGAAAAACCGAGGGGCACTGTGCAGCTGTTTCATACTTACTGGGCATGATTAGCAGTTCTAAGGAGTCTCGAACACGTGACCTCCCGGCTAGCTGTTTGAATACTTGACCGTTCGGCAACGAGTGGCTGATCAGCGGTGTGATTAACTTGCAATTTCATAATACGGTGTGACTGCGGCCCAACAGAAATATCTATCTTTGCAGAATGTACCAAGGCTTCATTGCCAATCATTAGTAAGACTGCGCCGACTGTTGAGTGCCCTTGGAAGCAAAGTTGAGAAAAACCACGGTAGACTAATGTGCCTGGATAGGACTACCAGCAGCGCTGGATAATTTTGGGTGAACTTGCCTACTGACCGTCGACGAAATGCAGATCAGCAAGTGTATCGTCCTAAATGGACCAGCCGCAATAAAGCAAAAGTGCTGTCCGACTGGAAATGGGGCCATTTATAACAGTATGACCATCACTAAACTTCCATTCTACGTAAATCACAGCTAGGACATTGTATGTATCTGAATTTCAACGACAAATTGCAACTAGAAAGACTTCGTTCGTCAGGCTGACGTGCACTTATAACCATCTGAAGTTAAACTACTGTACCTCGAGTGGTCCCAAAATTTTCCATTGGATGTTCAGATAGAACTCTCATGGGGTCACAAAATACCACATTGAAGGTTCAAGCGGCACATAATGAGAAGTTGAGAAGCCCTGAAAGTTTACGTGACGATTCATGCTTCGGGCCACGAGGGAAAGATTAAAACCTTTTTACTCCTAACAGGTTACCTCAGAAAGCTTATAACAGCTACTTCTCCCAACTGAAGAGTTTATATTCGGGGTACACACTCGACTGAAATGTAAGGTAAGTTAACGAAGGTCTCAGTTGGATCTCAGTCGATACCCACTTTTCTAATGTCCTTCGGTCAAAACGTTGCACGACACCGTTCCTTGTTTTAATCGGAGCGATTTTTAAGATACCACAGTGTTTTTTTACAGGAAGTCCCTTATAAATTAGGTGAAAACTGTTGGACAGCTCACTAGGGGTTTCACCCTATTTCACGGTCTACCAAGCGGCCCCAGGTCACAAATTCCTAAAAATGGCGTTTCGTATTTGATCACCAAATAGAGCGCATGTGTAGGTGGGCAGACTTTTACGCATTAACGCGGTGCTAGCTGAAATTCACCAGAATCTCAGCTGGTCATCTATGATAGCTTATGAAACTAAGTTGGGTGTTGTCACGGAAAATCCATTTATATCTTGAATATCTTAACAGCGGAAGAATAGGTCAGAAAGTCTAATTGAAGAGAATGAACAACGAGAGATCAAGCCTGGGGTATTCTGCCTGTTATCAAAGGAGTAACTAAAGAGCTCGGTGGAATCAGTCCATTTTTTTAAAGTTGTCTACGAATTTCGCATATCACTATCCGATTCATGTTAAAATCGCCAGTCATCTCGAAGTGAAACCAAGAAGATGAAGGAAGGCAGCAAATGAATAGGCTGGAAAGAGCGACGTCACTCTTGAGGGATACAGGGTAGTCAGTAAGATCTCGTAACCTAAGAGACTATAAAAAAGTTTCAACGTACGACAGCGGTGTAAGGGGTATGGAGATTCTGTCTGCAGACGCCTAGTGGGCTACCTAATCCGAGTAGAGCGTGGAGTGTGATTTTGATCTGTGAACAGATCACAACGCAGTAATCAGTGAGAAGATAGATGAACCAAAGGATCGAGCTTCGTTAACGCAGTAATTTTGCTTATTCTGCTGACGATTCCTGGACTATACCTGTCTGATTACACCCATTAAGTGCGGACATACTAATAAGCTATCCAAAAGTTTCCATTACACCCTGTCAGCACTGTTATAGAGTGAGTGAGTTTCGGTTTTGACAAATCTACCTCTTAACTTGTGTTCATCAGACGTAAAATCTATACTATTCATTAGAATGTTTCTAATGACAAATTAATGTGTAACACCAGGGTTTACAACCTCATGAGCCAGATGCATCTTAGGATACCCAACGAAGATGACCGTTGCTGTCAGACTATCAGGATTCAAGTGTAACATTTCATAGTTGTTCTGAAACATGGTCTCTTTGATTTAGGACGGACTGTAGAAAATCAGTCATCAAGTTCTGTGTTTTCTGATCATTTCAATGGTGGAAGCAGCGCATTCTATACCACGTTTTCTGTTATGATTCGGTTATCTTGGCCGTTCGGAAAGTCGAACACGAGGAAGGCTTTACCTGACAAGCCAGTAACTTCAGTCGGTACAGTTAACTGTAGTTTTGTTCCAGACCCGCGATGGCTACAGAAATCATCAATGTGCTTCAACTGGAAGAAAAGCTCGTGGATGGGCATATCCCTTAATTACCCGGAGAAAAAAAAGAACCTGTGATGTCACTTTACACCGAGGATTACAGAGAGATGCAGCCGCCCACGTTTACGAACTCTACGCTATTTTCGAAGTAGCATTCAGTTAGTGCGACCAAGAGTTTTTCACCGCCTGCGTCAGCAGAAAGCTGCTTGAATCCTTCTCTGTCAAGACTACGAAAAGTATCAGTGCGGCCAATGAACAACAGGTATACAGCGTTGGTTTTATATCCATTATTTGTGTGGCGGTGTGAACTGAGTATTCAACAATCTGCTGTAAATCGACATTGATTGTATGCAAATTAGTACGTGCCTTGATCCAAAAGTTCATAGGTCCATCAATTCAAAAACACTTACAAACAGCTTCAGAAAAACAGTTAGAGGCGACTGGCCCGAGCGCTTTTCATATTTTTCTTTGGTGGAAATATGGTCTTAGCCACTCGCTGGCAGTTAATAATTTTTCCAGCAGAGGAGCAATCAGTGATCAGAGCAAGTAACGGTTCGCCAACATCATCGCACATTCGCCGACTGGGAGGTGATATATATTACAAATTCTGCCTGACTTCAGTTGCCACATGGTGACTTACATATCTTCCAGTTCTGTACCTTTATTGAGAGTACAGTCAAAGATATTAGTGAGTGAATTTTTCCTGAAGGGAGGGGGTGGGTGGGTTGATCAGTTTAAAAAATTCCGCTTGAGTATGTCAATGTCAAGGCTACAAGAGTACCAATTTGATTCTTCGCAATGCAGCTGCTTCATGGCCTCCACATTTCACTGCAAGTTTTGTTGCCAAGGACCTCATCAACAAAAGTGGCTGAGTTCACAACTCTCCGATGTCAGTGCATTCCCCGTTTTCTAGGCGTGCTTCCTTCATCTCCGTAGCTGCTAGAAGAGTGGAAAACTTCACAGTCTCAACAGAATAAAGTAAGTCGAGATAACACATGCGAGAGTTCACCAGATGGTAAAAGGATTCTAAAGTATCAGTTTCAAAAAACATAAACAAACAGTTGCTGAAAACCATGATTATCAGTAGCAGGATGTTATTTGATTGATAGCTCATGTTTCCATCGAACGTGAAGTTTTCAGTATAAAGTAGCTATGTTTAGTCTGAAGTTATGTGGTAGGTGGAGTAGATGGGATGGTCGAGCAGATTTGAGTGCCGTTGTGGCAGGCAGAATTTGCTGTATGATAAGTGTATTTTAAACTCACCTAATATCCCTTAGAAATGGAACAAATTTAATGTTTCTCAGAACTCGAGCGAAAGTCAGCTTCGTAGGGAATAGCCTAGAGCTGAGAGGTTCTCTTTACTTAAGTGCGGGAAGGGGTAACCAAATATCCATAGCTCATCAAAATGAATTAGCGCACCTCATGTTCCCCCCCCCCTTTCTAGATGCTGGTGGGTGTGTATTATCGGACTTCCTAAAACCACCGATTACAGCTTGACCGGTCAGATCGACACCCTAAGGAATTAACTGCAGTTCAATGGTTTGGAAAGACAAGTTTCCAGACTGAATCATGACTTGACTATAAGAAACACAACGATAAATTCTGAGACGGCATGACTGAGTCCAAGGTTTTTTGTACCTGATTGTCTCAAAAATTTGAAATAATCATCATGCCCGGTATTTCTAAGATGGGATGAAGCATCAAATAATTTGGTTTAATTTTACTTCATCTCATTAAATTTTCCGAAAATTTTCCGAATATTTGGAATGCCCAGTCAGTCTGCGTTTAACTGCTTTTTCCGACAGCCGTTGATCAACGTACAGTAGAAGCAGCATTTTCTTATCACTTTTCAATATCCTAAGTACAATTACTGCGCGTTATCCTTTTATGGAAGCTGAGCATTAGGATTATCAGCTCACAAAGCATTCATCGTGGCTGTTTTAACTTGTAAAACTGACTGATTCTTGTTTCATTCACCACCATTTTCGAAGACTACTTTGTACACCAAAGGCACCAAAGGTGCTGACAGGTCTTTTCAAAAAATCCCAGCTGACAAGTAGTTTTCACTTTCACACATTCGCAAGACATACCATCAGGGTGATCGAAATAATGGTGTTAAACTTATCTTCTGGTGACCACGAAGAACTTAAAAGTTATATGAAGATGTGGTTGGAACTCGAATGACTCGGCCACGCGAGTGCCTTCATATTCAGTGGGTCTGGTCGTGTTGGCACAGACTGAGTTCAAAGAACCCGGATGAGTGAGTTCTTCGATGTCAAACTATCTTCAGATTAGACATTCAGAAGTATTTCAAGCCACTGCTTGGTACCAGTCAGGCTCTCCACGAGGATCAGCAACCAAGCTGGCAAATCAGAAGTTTAGTTGAAACCTATATTGTGAAAGATTCTAGGTGTACTCAACTTCACGAATGCTACATATGTTGCTCACGTAAATGACTGCTCTGTGGATAAGTGTTCTACAAATTCGTGACTACGCACACAGAAGAGTTTGTGGGTCTTCGTTCGAGGCATTGTGTAAACTTATCACATTGTTCAGGCGTGAAATTTTCACCTCTTCAGGTATGATAATTCACTTGTGTACCCAACTTCTCTTATGCCACATGTTCCGAGTTCAAAACCCAACATGATCAAGGATATGCACCGCTGATTAGTTTCAAGAGAGGAAAAATTCTAGTCAGGTGTCTTCACTTGTTCTTGTGGACCAACCATAATAAGTGCGCTAGAGCAGGAGGAGGACTGTTCAGGATAGAGTGATGGGAATGCATATACTCACAAGCAAGCAGACAGAACTACTTATAGGAGTGTCGGGACGCGTGCAGACATGGAAAAAGTACATGTGCAGCGAACGACGCGTCCCCAAGGTAACCATCGGTCCCACACGTTCCGGACAGCAGGTGCGTTGGCGGAGCTTACCAAACACGGCTTAGCATCATGCGACCAGGGGAGTGGGTGTGAAGTTGTTCACGGCAGGAACGTCGCCATTGGCTGTACAGAACGACCATATTTGGCCCTTTAGTCATCCTATATACATACACAGAAGCTCCGTATGTTTGTTCTGACAGTACAGACGCGTCCAGGGTTCTCCGTCTTCTCCGTATCGCGCAGTCTGGCAGGCTCAGTTCAGGCGTAACCAATACACGACCAACCACGATACAACAAGGAGGCAGGCCTCTGTGGCGTCGAATGACTTCGAGGTCCTACCCATCGACCGAGATAACCAGTAGAGTTACTGAACCGTCGTTAGAGACGTTGCGCAAACCAGCCAAATTCCTCAACTAGTCAAGAGTTCGCTGGTGAAGTAGTGGTAAAATAGGAACTTCTCATTTGGGATGAATTACTAAGTACCTTGAGTAGGAGCATAAGTCTAATCCGATGCTTCCCCCACATGAGTGTGAAAAAATCAGAAGAATCGCATCAAGAGAGAAGGGGGACTGCTCAAAGAAGTATGTCTATGGCAAACAAATACCCGTATATATCTAACGCATCGATTCTTGTCTTAGGTTTTACACCTTTGATTCATCTTTTTGGATGCTGTCTACTTTTGTGAGGTCAGAGACTTGAGGTAAGTCTCCTGGCCAGGGCATGCTTACGTGGGTTGATGTGAAAAAAACTAATTACCGACTTTTTCAGGAAATAGGGGAGGAACGTTGGATAAAGTATTAGTGCGTCGGAACGTTAGCTTCGTGTTTTAGCCAACACCCCTATCATTTGTCTTAGGTGTCACTTGCCATAGTAATTCTATGAAGCCTGGAACATTCTAGAATTATTTCGCCAGCTTTGAGATTTACTCCTCTCATCAAATTAGAAGCTAAATAAACCACTCTGATTCTCTGAGAAGGTATTGTGCCCTTGAGTTAGTCAGACTGCCTGACCTATTTTAAACAGTTCTCATTATGGAATTTTAATCCAGCCCAAAAACTGCTTGAAGCATATTGTATAAATTTCCTTTGTGCAGTTCACAGAGATTATGCGGATTCAATGTATAAAATGATATCTTAGTGATGTGTGATGAATAGAAGAATGCAATTCAAGAGTGTACGTGTTTTGAGGCGATAAAAATCACTTTTACTGCCAATTTTCAACCCAGCTTCCCACTATTAAGTTTGAGCCATCTAGCTGTTAGCTGAGTGGCACTGCGTTTTTTACGCATAGGGGAAATTCACCCAACCAGTATATTCCCACTTCCCTAGTGTGAGCACTGTGCAAACTATAAAGCAGTGTACTGGGCCTTGATCAGTCGTAGATTCATGACTGTTCTATGTCGCGACATTCACACACGCTACCCCAAAACCTTGTGGAGTTTTCTGCATGTTCAAAATTTTCTTGAGGATTTTCTCAGTAATTGATGTGGCTTCAGGATATGATTCATGAATTTCATGCAGTCCAGCCTTGTTATAACTTCATCGTCGCTTTTTTAAAGGGTGGCTTGATAATGATGTCAAACCTTGGAAGACCTTCCTATTAGACCCAGTAATCTTGAATAGCTAAAGAAACAAACAAATATGCTGTTACATTTTTGAGCCCAAGGTATTTTTATAGGATGGGAACTACGTCCTTTGACGGTAGTCTTACGGGAAAGTTAGACTTTGTTCGGTTTGGGATTGAGGCGATACATGCATATTCTTCGGAAAATGCAGCTCTATAAATTGCTTCAAGCTATGACCTGGGCTGGATCAGACAGCTCATTATTCCCATAACTTCCCGTGGAACTAGTCAAACCCTTCGTCTGAAATTTCTCGGTGACTTTCTAACGCTGTATTTACCTCAGTAAATTTCGGATGTATCACTGGCAAGGGAGTTTTATATCATTCACTGTCGAGAACTAATAGCTGGATATGTGGTTACTGCGGTCTAATGTATACACGTACCACCATAATCGACTTACCCTTGACCTCACCCACACGACTGATGGATATCTACTCCCTGCTCTCCTTTTCCATGTGACGTCATAGTGGCCGATGTCCATAAAATAACTGCAGCAATTTATTTCCTTTATTTAGCGACCGCGCTGACGGGCTGTGTTGACACATCACCCGGTTTTCGTCATTCCAGTCAAGCGCCAATTACTGTTTAACAAGTTATAATAATGTGACTCTGGCTTCGCCTTGTGCCTTTGATGATATAGACAACCATGCCGTCTACGCCACTTGATACACCATGTTTCAGCATTTGGTGTGAATACTAATCAGTCGATATCAGCAGCGCTCATTTACAACCGTTGGTGAAAATAATATGTTAATAGCTGGGAAATCAAACAAAACGCCTGCGGTTTCTCTGGTCTATATAACAACACGATACCACGTACTTATGACGAACCAGGTCTAATTTATGTACTAAGTAACCTTCATAAATTGCTGTTTAACGGGGGAAAAAGTGGGAAAAAACCGTCTGCACAACCACATGGGTGAAGACCGCTATGAAAAATGTTGGCATGAGGAGGTGCATTGTCTGTCATTGGTATTTGCATTCACTAACCTAATTATAGGTAATCCAGCACGAATAGCAAACAGGAAAGTTCGGAGAACGCAGCACGTGGTGATTGGCTTTCTCAACGCTGACAACATCCGCTTGGGAAATTCCAAGCACAAGTTTCGGCAGTTATCGCGCCTTCTGTGAGGACTGTTTTAAGTAGAAACACTTAATCAACCAGCCAAATTTTGATGCAGCAACAAATTTAAACCCAAAAGCTGCTCATGTTGGGCGGTGGGCTCGTGGCCACGTTGCAAAAAATGAAGCAATGCGACGAAAAACCAGATTAAAGCCGAGATCAATGCGATTGGACCACTGCTTTCGGGACAACGGCCGAACAGGCCAGGAAGCATCGGGTGCTCGGAAAGGGGGAAACCAACTTTGGAAACGCGAATCAACAACAAATAGCCATACACCTCACAGCTACCTCAGAGAATGTTCAGCAGCCGGGTGAAACAGAGATTTTCTCGAAGTTGTGGATAAGAACTGTCGGACTGCATAAACCAGAGATAAGCACAAAACGTCCTCGCCCAAAACCTCGGTCAATCACGGAAAAGCGAGCAGTAAGCGGGAAGTGATGCGTTGAACTGCGACCCCAAAACCAAATATTGCATAAAAGATCATGTATAAGTACTGGGCTATGTTTGAGTGAAAGAATTTTTACCGAATAGCCTGAATTCTTGCTACAGTATGATCAGTGGCCTAAAACTGTTCACAGGATGGGAACGTGACTGATTAGTCTGAACCCGTCTGATAATACCTACTGACGAAATCCCTGCTTACCAACATGGATGCTACCTTTGCCTCTTATGGTGCACGGCATAATGACAAATTTGAAGTGCTGGCTATTCATTGTCAGTGTTTTACTCCCACTTGTTGGTGAATAGTTTCGAGTTAGATGGAGTTATTTCTACTAACCTACCTTTGGGTATCTCCCACAAGATGACGTGTTTGCTTGTCGGACATTGTTAATCACCGATCACAACGATAGGGGGAAGACTGTCACAATATCCAGTAATGTGAGCATGGGCAGCATGCAGGCTCAGATATTTAGCACTAAACATAACAGCGTCGGCTTTTCTTATGATCGCCTCAATTACAAATGGGAGGATGTCGTGGTTTCCAGCTAGGGGACGTGGGCAGTGGATTCTAGCGAAACACCCTCATAAAGTATAATCCATTCCTAATGAAGAGTTTGGACATTTTCCGAGGGTACATATTACTGGGGAACTTCACTTGATATACAAACGACAACCCCCATGGTTATGAGACGACTCGACACCTTCAAACTTGATCGATCATCTAATTTAGAATTTTTTGCATAATTAATTCATTGGGGACTATCCAGAGGATCATCGTACCACCGCAGTAAAACAACAACTGTACTCCACCGTATGGGAAAATAAACTCATATTCTACTAAATTCGCTTGTGGAACGTAGAATGCTTCACAAAGGCGGAAAAGAGTGCCATCGCATAGATAACTATCAGTTCGCAAACAGACTTTTTTTACCACGGACTTCTACAACTTGAGCAAATTTTGGAATTTTTTTAAGTTGACCTTGTAGAGAGTGTGCCGATGGATTGGGCTACAGCACGTGTATAGTCAACTTGGAAAAGCCGTCTTCTGGGAAACATAGAACATCTGCTGTTGCTGATTAGATAAGCACGTTATTCTTCTTATTCCCCAGAGGGAGCTGACTGTTTTTGTTCAGTGTGATTGACAGCTTATCTTTGCAGCTGAAAATGCTGCGTTAGGTTAAGATAGCACGATAGATCAGGCAACTAGTTCCCGTTTTTTGTGTGAAGTATTTCAGGTCATGCTGTTAATTCTGTGAATTGGCAACAATAATATTTTTCCGGCTGCCCTCAGCACCCTGGACAGTGAAATGGTTATTAATGCCATGTTTATTTTTGTCCGGTCGAATGCTGCTTCTAAATAATTCAACTAATTAAGGTTTATTTAATCATCTGGTTCAGAGATTTATTGGCAACAAATCAGCATTTGTCGCCCCACACGTCGTAAGTATATCACAAATTACATCGAAAAACACACTGTCATTGCCGCACAACGCGTTATCTCCTCTGATCCAAGTGTGGCCATCTGCACTACACTAAAACCACCCCTCGCAATTAGTCTGCCCATTTGTGTATGCATGTGTACAAGACTATTTCCTGAAACATGGACCGAGGGACCAGTCTCGACACAGTGTTGAGATGAACTCGAGATGAGTGCATTTCTTGAATTGTATACAATTCGACGTTCAAAAAGAACATTAGGCTGATGGAACCCCCGAAACTACGTCTACCTGATGGGCCATGCGAAGGGCGAAATTGGTGGTGGGCAGCTGGGAAGATTTCACCCGATTTATGAGTAGTGTATCCAGTCAAGAAAAGTTCTAACCTTTCATTGTTCTGGAGGTTAGACGCTGGCCTCCATGTCTGTTTTGCACAGCATTGCATCAGCTCAAGTTACTTTACCGTAAGGAACCATAAGGTAGCAAAACGGAGAAGGTTTCAGTCCAACGTATAGTAGGAAGACAAGTTTATTCATGGCATTGATCGCGTCGCTCTCAGTAGTCCATCATGCCAGTCTCCTAGTGTCAAAGACCGAAGGGCCATGAAAGCCATGGAAGTGAGCGCAAGAAGATGAATTAAATTATTTGAGGAGCGTAGTTGTAACGGAAGGAAATAATATATTGGTGGTTTGAGGAATTGGGTTGAAAAGGTCAGTGTCCCGAAACGAATGATTTTTATGGTAATGACCTTGTCTGTTTTTATTTTGCCTCAGTTATCCTTCTGAAGTCTGTTATACTACTGTTCTACAGATGTTAAGTCCAACCTTACTCCACATCTTAGCTCGAGCTTTTTTGCTCTTCTGGAACCGACGTTAATGTTAAACAAAATAAAGTACATGGTGGTAACAAAAACTCATCACGCATATGATATGGGACGATGCTATACTCAGCTTTCCCCGCCTTGTGGGGCAATTTTGTGAAGATTGGTCTAGGTTTCAACGAAGGACCACAATATTTACAACTTTATTGCGAGCAGCAGATACTCCCTTCATCGATGCACTAAAGAATAGTCAAAGACAACTTAAAAAACACTAAAGTTTAAGGACTACGCTCTCAACAGATACGTTCGATGATGTTGCTTAATCCATGTATATAGTTGTATTTCTATGTCCTCTGGAGCTCATGTTTCGGAAAAAAACAGAGACTCATATCACGAGTCCAGCGGAGCCAGAGTTTCTTTCTAGGCTTATAATTCATCGAACTATACTGAAAACGGAATATAAGACAGTAGTGTTGACAGTCTCTCCATCTACATAAAAAAGTTTACAAATTTCTTCTTACGTGCCAAAGTGCAATTGGGATGATATCTGACAATCTTTTGGGATTTGTGGGAGTAGATGTGCGAACCTCTCACGCTCAGCTGACTCACCATGGACGTGGATAAGGTTGTGCAGTTATTTGTGTGTGTGCTTGCCTGCAGTTGTCTCCATTATCCCTCGGTTCTCAGTCAATCGCCACTTTATGGGAAAATAGACAACTTACCCAAGTAAATATTCCATCATTTCAAACAACTGGATCATCAGCCTCATCTACGAAACTAAGTTTCGTTTTGCTTGTCTGATTTTGTTTGCTATTCTCACAGCAAAAGATCTTATTTCGCGAATGGCTTACTGATATTCAAATAATAGCTCTAATTTGATTTAAAAAGGTTCGAAAAACACATCTACTTCAAACATAGGTAAAGAAGCGATGGCCCAACCAAATAATGAACCTTTTATTGTTTTGTCCTACTGCCACTTTCTTAGAATTTATGTAGCTGTGTTTGCTAACAGAAATTTTTCGCCATAGTCATTTTTTAGACAAATTATCACACACTACCCTTCCGTCTTCAGAAGCACACAAAAGTTTAAAGCAAATCTAATAGACGCCAACAAGAGGAGTTTTCCCGTTAATTCTCGTGACAAAACGAACAAACACCAGAGGATCAAAAGACAATTTTTAAACAATTACTTGGAATTTGGTTATTTCGTAAATTACAATTAAATTATGACACAGCATCTGCGCGTATTTTCTTAGTTGTTGAGTCCCAAATGGTTTGGGGTCAGGAGATTCACCTCTTCTTCAAGTTCAAATGGCTCGTTTATCATGTCAGTTGTAAAACTGTGTGAGTACGTCGTTTATCAGCGTTTCTGAGTTCTCTCTGAAAGTCCAGAATTATTGAACTCTCTCGAAATGATGGACTAAAAAGTTGTAGGGTAAATTTAAGTTTGCCAATTCTTATCAACCCTTCCTCATTTGTGGTCACTTCATTGGCGACTGAGTTCGAAATGGTGTTTATTTCAAACTCTTGAATTTGTCAACTCTTCCTAATGTGAACACGCACCGTGAATTTGAGCAGTGTTGTTCGAAACTCTAGAAAAATGGTGAAAATCAATGGCAAATTTTGGGGAAAACCAGCGGAAACAGCGCAGTTTTTGAATGCCTCATAAAATGGGAACAAATTAGGAAGCTTATCCTCCAAATGTTGGCTACCCTTTCAGAGTAACTAATCGTAAACCCATCATGAGTGTATGGAAAGCATTCAGATGCGAGTAAGCCTGATGAAATTCGTATCAATGTCAAACGACAGGCAGTACTTAGTTGCTCTGTTCGGCTTCCGATTCCCAGCTGCAGCACAGCATACACATGCTTTGTACTATTTTGAATCTTTGTCGGAACTTCAAAACCGTTTTTCTGTAATTTATTTGGAATAGCGAATAAAAACGAAATCGTTCCATGAACTTCCAAAACATATTGAGAAGTAATTCCGCAATCTAACGTAGTATCCTTTAAAAATGATTTCGAAGCAGACGGTTTAGTTCTTTTGTGTTTCGCAAGAATTCCCGTCTGCTCAGCTCAGATATATCGACCCAAGCTGGAGAATCGAAGGCAAGGTAGTGTTCCTCCAAAGTCTTCCATCAAGATGTTTTACTCCTCGGATATTTTACCAAGTGGTTTCATGTGAGAGTCATCAAGACAAAGTACAAGCTCAGGATTCGATGGGCAGCAAAAGCGAGGAATATTTAGTCGACGAACCGCTTCTACGCACTACCCACGCACATAGTTCATTGAGTGCGCAGTATCTTGGCTCGAGAAAGCATGTTCTGCCAGGATGGCTCCACCTTTCTCACAGATGCAGCACAGAGTCTGCTGGTTCGAAACAAACATTACAACTTGAACGAAAACCTCTATGAGGAGACCGTATATCAACTGGCCTCACTTACCGTATAGCTGTTTTTTGTGCAGTCATTTGTTCAAGTGCCTACTCACTCAAAACCTTCTGCAACGGATGGAGCAAACGCACACCTAATTTCAGTGTTCCTCTGACTATGTTATTGCCGTTAAAGTCGGAGGCGTTATCAGTTGTTTGATGAAATTCCGCCAGCTGCAGTATCAGTAAATTAATGAGGCCTTTATGGAGTTTTGTGAAATATATAGTGTTTCCCTACAAAGCACTACAAATATGTCAAAAACCCTTGAAATGCGTCTGAGACAAAATACCTTGGAAAACCAACGTACTTTAGTGAGTAGAGGACGATTAAAGTGCCTTTCCTCTTTTCTTTGAATGAACTAGCAAGACAGTTCCTTTCCGGAGCTTTCACTCATTTCATCCATAATTTTGTTAATATGTAACTGCACCTCAAGCATCAAAATGAGGTATCTGGTAACCAAAGTTTATGTACGTGAGCCGATTTAAGAAAAGCTCAGGTAAACCCAAGCTTCCGTAGTGAATAAGCACTGAAACGCTCCTGACCTTTCCGCAGGTGGTACTGTTCCTTTGGAGAACGGTTTTACGACACTGAATTTCGACGTTCCATCTGTACAGGTTATCTTTTTCTTGCTGTTGCTGTCAACCTCGAAATAATCCAAACACGACATTATTAGAACGACCTTATTTGGTAAAGGCGACTCGTCCAAGTCTGGAGAGCAGCATGCCTCAAGCTACATATCCACCTCAATGACGATTCTTTCTACTCGTCTCTAGGCACAGCTACCGCTGGACTATAATGTCAGCCTACAAGTGAGTCGGCAGTAGGTTGTAAATCTTGCCGTCCTTAGCAATGATGACAGTGATCCAGTGGAAAGCGAGAACAGCTTTACATTTTAGGTAAATCCTCCAGTAGTGGATATTGAGCTACTGATGGAAGTTGTGGAACATATGAGGGCCCAGACCTGGACTCAGGACCACAGGAATAGTTTGGCTTCATAGCTTCATCTGAAATCTGCAAAAACGAAATTGTGTGGTGGTTTTATTTGATGCACTTTACGATACCAAAAGCTGAGTAATCAGTTGAATGCGGGTGGCGTTTTTTTGGAATAGAATGAGGGAAAAATAAGTGAGCGGCTAACTCGGTGATAGTAGGCTTTCATAAGACTGCGTGATCAAACGTTTGTAAACTGATGTCCATATTTTATCCTCTATTGCTTGGTGAAGGTAGGCATGGTCATAGCTTGGGTGAATAATACAAACAAATCCATGTTAGGAACTTGGAAATTTCACGGGGAATATAGAAGTTAGCCGGAATGTAATCACCGAGTGGATGCACTAGTATCAAACTTTGAAATATACATAGATGGTGGAACCGCATTTTGGTGTTCACCGAAGGTTCATTCGAATCGTTTTTTGCATTCTGTCGGAACCGTTCATCTTAGTTGCCGAAGGCCACAAAAGCCATAGAGTATGCGTGTTTCTTTTGGCGTCTTTAACTGACGGCGAGAAATTTGACGGGTTCGCCATTCGTCTGTTGGCAGAGCTATCAATGTTCTCTTATATGGTAAAGTCGTGAAATTAGCGTTCATGCTACTGTATAAAGTAATACTTCTTCGAGTAGTCATATTCTCATAGCATCGTATTGCTGTGACCAGTTCGGCATTATAGAGTCCGGACTGATCTGAAGGATCTATATGAAATTTCAGTTGTAAGAGTGAGGAACTGACCTGCAGTGACAACTTCATCGATCATAACGGTGAAATGTGTTGACGAAGCTCTAGCGCTCATCACCGATCTGGCTATCAACGTAAACTGGGTGAACAACTCGCTGAAGAAAATTCGTTTAATTATTTCGTGGTGGAGTTGGATTACTTGTTAGTAACAAAAAATTCACTTCTGTATGCCCAGGCGTTCCCACTGTTCTACTGAGCACTACCACCCTACTTTTAGGGGCATATTGTCGTTGCTGAAGATCACTGCTGTCAAAAGGTCGTTCCTGCATTCCAACCATTTGTTTTTTCTATGAGCGGTGATGAAGCACTCCAGATTTTTCAGTTACCAAAAGGCAGACTCTGTACTCATTGCTTAGCTATGTCTGTCACAAGCGTTTCAGCGTGTCATTCCTGGTATCCTTTGTGGTCGCCGTAAATATAAACCTGGAACAACTGTTCATGAAACCTCTTCAACCACTTTCATTTACTAAGATCCAACTAGACTTTACTTGCTTCCTTCCTTTGAAATGATGTTCACAACCTCCCACTGAGAGTATGATTATGTCGCCGAGTTTCAGTTTCATGAGGTGTTTATTCCTTGAGGCTGACTAGGAAGGGTTTTGTCTGATATAGAGCGTAATGTGCCTGGTACATAGACTGGATGTTGTCCTCCCGTCTGTATATTCCTTCCTACAATATACAACAAAAAACTTAAGCTTAATATTCCGGATAAAACTACCTTAAAATTTAGGCAGCATTACTTTTACCATTGACAAGTGTTTCGCAGCCAATGTATCAGCCCAGTAGATATTACAGCGTTAAATCGGATAACCCTAGAATCATGTCTAATGTAATCTTTTGCCAGTTCAACCACTTGTATTAAGCAACCAGCTCACCGAAACAATCCACCTACCTCTGAAAACGCAAGCACATCAATGGATCGGTTCAGCATTGTCCACCAAAGCGGGACTTCACCTTGCGAGACCCGGACATAAACGTCAAACGCACATTCATGAGAGTGTAGTTGTGTCAGTTTACTTTCGGATTAATCTTCAAAAAACCTTTCGGCGTTTAGCTAAAGCAAAACGACTCACTTTGGACCCGTATTGATAGTTTGAAACCTTCTTGTGTAGCGTTATTAAATTGGAGGAATTGCCTTACAAAGCTTTCCTCACGTTTTAGGCAGATCTCCTTATTTAAGACCAACCTATACACAACACCAATGAATGAGAGGTTATGAAGACAGTAGACAGTAGAAAACCAGTAAGGGATAATGATCACCGTAAAATTTAACAGACCACTGTGAAGTAGTTGTGAAAATCAGTATTCCGAGGACTAATGAATCTCAAACTCACCCAAGGATGGTGAAGTTTCAGTGTTGCATGCCATGTCTAGAGATGCACAATGGTCAGTTGATATAAAAATACCATTCTAGATTTTGGAATTCTCTTCTTTCGGGGACTCCAACAACACCAGATGACTAGTTCACAGACACGTTGTCTGCAGTTTAGCAATCAGGAAGCTGATCCAGTCAGGATACCTTGCTTTTTTACATGGAACTAATTACTGCTTGTATACTGTCACTTCCCGTTCACTTACCTGTTTAACAATCAGATGGAAACAGTGAATCCATAGTTTTGCTTCTTCGTTTACTTTTCAGTTATTTACACACCTATTTGTATTTTATTATTTATTTATCTTTGAGCAGAATTAGGAGTATTCGATTGTGACTGAATATCTTAAGTCAATATTCGTGGAGGAAACTTAGTAAGCATGCTCTGGCGTTTGATTAGAGTATTTCAGTCAAATCCGGACGGACGTTGGATTGCAACAACGTCTTAAGCATTCACTTCTTATTAGGAATCCCGAAATTGTTTCATGTAGAACAGCTAAGCTTGGATTCTAAAAACAACTATGGGATGGATCAGGCAACATCCATGTTGAAATTAGTGTTGCTTGGAAGAAAGACACTACCGTAGGTGAACGACAAAAACGGAAATTATCGGCGCATGTTTTCGCATGATTTCCTAAAAGGATAGCGGTTTTCCTGCAGTAGGTGACCATAAATCATATCCATTCGGTCGTGCCAGTATACAGGTAACATCTCTGCGCATGAATTACATTAGAGTCGTTCTTCCTAGACAAAACTTTAAAAATAACATGACTGTAACTCCGGAGTGATTTTTGAGACCGTTCCTAAGTTGCAAGGCACAAGGGAAAGAGAGCATCCTGTACCGCTGTGAGTAGTATTTTTTACCTACAAATGTTGAAATGCACCGGCACCATTGATTTTTATTTACTCTGCTGTTTTACATGTGCGTGTTGTGTTTTGTTTTCTTATAACAATCTGTTCGAAACTGTAGTAAGTGCACCAAACAGCCAACACCCACACTCATTGCGATTCTCTACTCTGCAATCTGCATCTCATCACGACATCCGCCGGTTATCTGTTAACTTGGCTGTTTGTCCGTCGATCTGTTGGACAAACAGGTGTTTTTGCTTGCCCAGTCCCAAAACAACCTTGTTCGGTGAGAAGTTGGTTGGCCATTTGCATACACCTATGAGTAAACTAGTTGAGCAAGATGACGACCTATTAAAACAGTATGAGGAATCGATGCGACGTACTGCTCCCCACAGCTTCCAATCACACGCATCAGGGTTACAGTTAAATTAAATTGGCGGCATCACAGTTTACCATGGCCATTCCGTGATGTCACTTTTCCCGACGGTTTCCGTGTTGCCTCTAATGCTGAGGTGGTGAATAAGAAGAAACCTTTTAGAATAAATGCTGCGCGGCAGAAGAGTTTGTTTGACAGTGCATCAAATGTCCCATTGTGGTCAGCGACGTTAGCTCGGGCGATCAAAGACAGAGAGAATATTGGCTTATCCCGATGTGGTATGCATGTAGTCTGTGGAACACGTGTTATGCATGCATCATTTGCTTAGCCGTTCTCGTTTACACCGGTGTGTCTGCCACAGAGAGCCACTCTCGTTACGGCGAAGACGATAACGAAGCACCACGTAAGTCAGAAACAGTGTGCGTGACCATTTCACTTTGCTATCAGCATGCTTCTGTAGAGTCCATTACTCTTATTGTTCCATTATGGTTGCGGACTAGAGTCAGATAACGATAAATTCATGAGCGCGTAACGCTTCGTTCAGGTTATGCAATTATGCAGTCTGTATCGAGCGAAGCCTTGGATAAATTCCATGTTTAACAAACCTGATACACTGCAGCAGAGTGTGGAAGCACCTTGCAACCATCAACTATCTTTGTGCGTTACCCACCACAGCAAACGAATAGAGCCACTCTATTCTCTGGGTATAATTTTCTCCTTCAAATCCTGTACTATATAAACTGGAAACTAAAGAAAGTGAAAATACTTCCTGCTGACAGCGCCCGTCCGGTGTTGTTCTTTGTGGGATTCAGCAGATAGTGGCAGTCCTCGAATTTTCGTCAACCTCAGGGTCTGTCTGAGCTCCAACTTGTACGCAGTTGGGAAACTACACTAATTTGCAAATTAATCTGGTTTTAACGGAAAACTCAACTGAATTCCAGCTTAACACATCACTTACTATATCGTGCAACACATTAATCTGAAGGATATCATAAAAGAGGAATTCGGCTTGGACTTAGCCGAGCACTTCCTTAACATCAACTGAATCTGAGAGTGACTGTGTTTCACGCAAGTACAAGTAGGTTGGGTTTTCAAGATTTCCAAAAATTAGTGAACTGTCCACAAACAGTGACAATCCAAAATTAACCCCGAAAATGATTACGCTGTTTCCGACTTCAGGTTGGCCATCGAGTGAATGTCGACGAGCACCCAGACAGTTGGAAAACCTTGGAAGCGATTCAAAATCACCGATCCAGAAAAGCTTAAAAATTCACTGATTATTTTCCACAAACTTCTTAGACGATAGCGACCGCTGTGTAGTTGAATAGACTCGCTATTTAAGATTTTTTCCTTATTGAGACCACCTTAATTTGGAGACCGGTTCAAGTTTCCTCCCAAGCACGAAATGAATTTGAAGGCAATCCAGCAAATAGGCTCAACTGACGGGATCCAAAAGCCAGCAGTAGAATGTGTGAGTGTCTTTATCCATCATAAACAAAGACTATTGTTCATGTAAGGGTCACACAAGGTCAGACATACTAATCGCATGAGTCCAGCCACTATCCATAAGTGATCAATTTTTAAACCCTGTTTGAATTATGTACAAAAAATGCACGTAATTCGTTCAACCGTTTTCAAGTTTGGTACAAATTTCATGGATAGACCAGTAGTTCAAATGTAACTCAGAACTCTGACCTCAATTCTGATTTACTATTCGCCTCATTTTTGATGGCAGTAAGAAGGAGCAGGGTCCTCTCTTCATTAGTAAAATTTAATTTTTCACTAGGTCTGGGAAGGCCGGCTGTCCCCTGTTACCTCTTTTGAAGTCCAGAGTTTTCGTTTTCAGCGTTTCCCATCTTTCCGTTAGTGAAAAGCATTGAATGGCCTGTAATTCAGCTTGCAAAGACCACTTAAAAGTGCGCCACAAATCGCTTCTCACTGGCTACAAAGCATTTCAGTCTCTTCTTTTTTGGTTCTCTCTTCTGTTTATAGTGTATTTTTTACCTCAACACAATTCTCCCGCATTTTTGGCCAATCAAACTTTACTGATGCAGCCTGTTCTCTGAAAATTTTATGGTAAAATTCAGACAACATTTCAGCTGCCGCCTTCTTCCATTGAAAACAATGAAGCACGAAGACATTTAATTAAGATAACTTGAGTTTGAATGAAATAAATTGACGCAAACAGAAACCCTAGTTACATAAGCGCTATGGTTATTTATAACGTTCTGAAGACACTGCCTGACTAATATCAATTGATGTATTCCTATCACTCTTGCTGGTACACTAGCATCTGGTTTTTGTCATCAGTTATTGGTAGTCAGCCAGAATGAAGGTGATCTGTCGCTCAATTTCCAAAGTGCAGTGTGGATTGCGGAATTTGGTGAAACAGTGCTACAAGTCGAAACCCAGGCGTTTTGTTTTCGCCGAACCATGTGTATCGAAGATCATATTACTAGATAACAGTGATGATATCTTGATAACCTCTTCATATTCCCTACCGACATCCAAATTCTAGTTTGCTACACTATGTTCGGCACGCAACCTATTTCGAGTCAGCCAGCTGTCACCCTAGGGTTGGATATTTTTAGGATTATTTTTCAGTTTCCTTCAGATCATGAGCCTCTTGGCAGTTTTGTGGAATGGGAATATGGGATAGCATTTTCTGTTCAGTCGAAGTGCAGAGTGTTATTGGTTTTGTAGGAAAAAACTATTATTCTGACGTAGGTAGTTTGATAGCAAGCATTTCATCACCAATCGGTGTGACATCATCAAAGTGGAGAGCAGCGGTGTGTCGTCGGTAGAGCTCTGAAGACGTCATCTCGAATGGTGATGCAATGTCTGTAATAAAATTTCAAACTCGGCGAACAAACCAACAACCATCTACGCTATCTGAGCTACCGAAATTCCATTTAATAGTGGACGATTGTTGTGTTTGGAAAGCAAGACGGTAGTTTTATCGCCGCTTGGGGTGAAACGGTTCAACATTCTTGTGAAGCTTTTCGATTAATATTTCTGAATTGCATGTCACTTCATTTGGAACTGCACTCAATACGCAACGAAATCTACTGCCAGGAATTCCACAGAATTCCAAAACCAATATACAAAGTTGTCATTACCTTTTACCATAAGTCTTTGGTTTATTATTCTCGGCATTTCTGTTGGCCATACGTATGTCCAAATGTACATATACTTACTTAAACCTAAGACTTCATCACTTGTGAATAATTTTGCTAGCACATGACAAATTACTGACAAGTAGTTAATGTGTGCATGTAGAAGATACACAATAGGTTTTCGCAAGACCGGATGTGGTTCCAGGTATAGCAATTTAGAATGATGTTTACTAAGAGTTCGTCCCTCTGAAATTTCTTCCTGGCTTGGGATCTGATCATGATCAGACGCCTTAACCTGGGAAAGCTTACATGGCTGAACCTAGATCATTCTCACGTGTTCAGTGATACTGCAGTAGCAGCACTCTCCATCTTACGTCTGGTTTAGTCTGCTAAAAGCACCCCGTCATTTGAAATATATACTGAAGAGAATGGATAATTTTCAGGAATACAGTACCCAAGTACGGTTACTCTTTATACTTCGTAATCCAGGGCGCTTTGCTATCTGTGACAGTAGGGTCATCATTTACGGAAGACTAGTGTAATAATTTCAATAACGTTACCTGCATTATTTCACCAAAATTATATCCTAATTGAAAACTGAGCTCTTCACCAACGTCGTTCGCATTAATAAATACCAGCCACAATCGTGATTCGTCGCAGAAACACAGGGAATGGCGAGCAATCAGTCTGAAACTAGCGAAGTTGTTACGTAGGTCAGCTCGCATACCATGTGGTACGGAGGCGGGGTTGTGGAGATTAAAGAAATTTAGTGTGTCTAAGCACGAACAACAGGAACAGGCAGTGACTTTAAGAATATGAACAATATTGTCACCACGAATTTAACAGAATGGTGATCATGAGGGTCTTAGCTTCGTCACTCTTTCTTTAAAGAGGTGTTAGCTAAAAAAGAAATCTATTTGGTAAAGCCAATGCAAATAGGCCACCATGAAAGCTCTTGTAGATCATGAAAGTAACTCAAATCAGACTGACTATAATTACGTGATTGTGCGCACTATTTTGCTGCATATTTGAACTTCACGTGAGTGAGATTTTCATGTGTACGTCCATGTACTGAAGATTTTTTGCGTATATTGTATCCAAACCTTGGCCTTGAACACACAGAATGCATCTCATTCTACGGTTTCATGAGAACTAAACGAGAGCCGCTTACAAAATGATTGCTGCACCAGGGGGGGTCGTCACTGAACTATAGTGTGCCCACTGGATTTTGAGAGATTTAAAAATCGAGCCGGACGTTTTTGAACGGTGAGATATTTGAAGCCACATACTAGCAAGAACACTTCACTTAAAACGTTGGTGCAAAATGTTTCCTCTGATTTCTTGTATTCTCGAGATTCTTTGCAGCATTGGCTTGCACTTCATGTGGCAGGATTTAAAGTGAACGGAGTGTGGGAATTTTCAGTCGTTCGGTTGCACGAAACCAGAGATTGCGTGACTTAAAGCGTTTCATGCTTTCGCAAAGTGAGGTTACCACTCGTCAGGTTTTTCCGTCCTCCTAAACCGAGAGGCCACATTTGGCCAAAACCACATAGGAAAAACACTTAGTTTAAGGACCAATATCCACTACTGCTATAATGCCATAGATCAAGTCTGCCCTGAATTTGACCTGTATGACCTTTAATGTGCTGTAAATCTGGATTACAAGGAACGCCTGCACAAAATATTGTAACCATGCATACAAATGCCCCTTATCAGAAGATTCTAGTTTCAGCTAGGACCGCTCATAAAAAGAGACCATCACATGAGTAAGGTATCCTTTGCTTTAATGTTGTACTCAACTTCCAACGGTTGTGGTTCTTCGTCAGATGGTTCACCCACTGTTCGTATTGGTCACGAAAATCCTATCATAAAACCGGTATAATTCATTCATAGGACTTTTTGCGGTATTAGTTGTAGTATAACACCAAAGCTTTCTAAAGTTTTCAGTCAAGTTCTCTATTCTCTCCGCTTCGTTCTGTCTGCTCCATGTTGCAGGTGAGCCAAAAGACCGTAACTGGCTGACAAAATCAAGGTCACTCGGTTGAAAACTTTTGGCTTACACAAGAAAAAGTGCAGTTTCGCGGATAACTTTGCTGGAGCTCCCACAGCTGTGGAAAGCAAGCAAAACAAAAACATTAGCGTTGAAAAACCTGAACCTCAAAGTGTTAGATATCTCCTTTAAATACTTATAGAATACAGATGAAAAGCAATAACATCGTTTCGGTCCGACGCTCACCGAAAACGTGCATCTGCATAATGAAACGGGCATGTGGTGAAAGCGAGCACGTTAAGAAAATAGTGAACGGAAAGTCTGGATTTCACATGACTGTAGACCGCAGGTAACTAAAAGGCCGTATGCATTCCGCAAAGCTTTATCTCAAGCCAACTGGTAGTCCACATGCTCTCAGTCTAGCTGGTAAACTTTTTTCAGCCATGTCAGGGTAGGCTAGGCATAGGGGCAAACTGAACCCGATCATGGAGGCAAAATGCGAGGGTCTCAACTCTTGCCAAGAGTTAAAGGATGGAAAACTTTGTAACCTGGAAGATCATATAACACATGGCTCCGAATGCTTGCTTTGAGTCGGCAGTATGATTCATTTGACTAGTTGTTCGACCAGCATGAAATATGAATCGCTCGTTCACAGTACATACAAGGTGTAATTCTTTTTAGCTTAATGGCCAGGACTCCCGTTCCTGTGTTGCTCTCCCGTAAAAGTCATTGTCCGAGGCTTATTTCTGACAATCCTTAGCCCAGTGTGCTGATGATGGTGATGATGGAGTGAATTATACAATTATATATATAGTTATATATATATATATATATAATTATAGAATTATATAAGGAGCCCTGTTCGGTGAACTGGTAATCCGTACGGTTTATAAATACATTATTATTGCTCTTTCGAGAGGCAAACTTGGTCTGTTGAACCTTTAGGTTTCTTGGTCATTTGCTGGTCAAAATCTTCTGCCATGATTATCCGATTCCACATCTCTTGGAAACTGATGGTGTCAGCTAGCAAGCCTCTTTTCCTTACTTAGGTAATCAACTTATGACCTACTGCTGTCTTATATGAACTGTTGCTCTCAAAGTTTCTAGAGAGGGTTGACGAACAGTCCGAACAATAAGTGTAGTGTATGGACCCTGAAAATAACGGAAAATTTAAGCCGCAATTTCGTCTGTTTTTCAACTCTTGACTATTCAAGGTTTACGCCAGCACTGAATGCTACAATACTGAGATGGTAAAGGAGATAGGTCGAGTTCAGGGGCATAAAAAAATCAGAACAATAAAATTAGCAGCCACAATTATTTTTACGATAAATTGCAAGTCTTTGGAACGCCTTCAGGCAGCAGCGACCCACGATTGATGAATAGTTCATCTACGCTGAAAGGATATTTACTTTCGGAGGGTTCAGAGCAGGCGTCTTAAGTTAAGAAAAGGAACGGGTAAATGCACTGAACCTAATTAAAACAGTTCAACAATGCCCGAAAACTGGCGGTAACATACCCGATTGAGAATGCCTACCGAAAAGCCAGCAAGATTAAACAGTGTTTAACACACCCTGAACCTAGCGTCTGTTCCAGACGCTCAGATGTGAATAAATCAGTTCGGGTTTAAACATCCTTTTCTCCTGGTATGGACAAATGTAATTAATACACTTAATACGACTCGACTAAAAAACAAAAGTGTCATTGACGCTCGTTTGTGCTCAGGAAGCTGATACGATTTTTTGATATGGGAATCGTTGCTTCCCTTGTCACTTTTCAAATCATAGAATGAACAGGACTGCGTTCAATGTCCTTGTAACTTTTGACTAGTAGTCGTAGTGCCTCTCAAACAGGAGGCTTCATCATTTAAACCATCTTGGCTCGTGTGATTGTTCCTACTGTCTTCCAGTATAACTTGTGCTGTCTCGGCTGCGCACCCGATGTTGAAAACCCTCGGAACACAAGTGATCAGTTCAGGCTCAACTGGGATTTCATAACTCCTGTTTTCACATGTTTTCTGTTACCACGGTGATCTCAATCCAATGAAGTAGTATCTTCTTAGCTATCAGCAACATATTGTTTAAGCCGCAGGAACACCGAGTCTAGTAATTTACGTCAGTCTGGCTGTCTCATCTTTTGTCTTGTGATGGGAAGGGTAATCTGCTTATACCATAAGAAAGCGAGGAATTGGTCGTTTTTTCTATGAATTGAGATAATCCACCGTTACAACTGTGAAGGTGTTGAGCGCCAACTATGCAAACCGAAGACTGGTGCAAGACGTGTTAGTGAAAACTATTCAGCGTATCAGGTAACGCGGGAACTGTCATGAATAGTACTCCTTTCGAGAAGAACTCGGGCGGCAATAGACCACTTGTACTGCATCATCGGTTTAATAAGTGCTGTATGGGCAAACGAGCTTGAAGTTAATAATCCGGAAATAGTAAACAGTAAGACACTCTGTTAGCAGAATGCTGCGAAAGCAGAAACGCATGCCATTTAAAAGCAGCTTTTGCGAATCTCCATGCTATGTGATAATGACCTTCGGAGTTTTGTACAGCATTTAGGAAGTCACATAACTTCTATTTGGTCAGAACAACATAAATTGATGCTGGGTTTAAACGAATAGCAGAAATTTTTTGGATCGTCCCAGTTAAAGTGACCTGCGAATGAACTGTCCCGAACGACGGTTACCATTAGCGCCACACAATAATGGAAACCCATTTTCATATACTCCTAAGCGCAAAACAGCATATCAGTAATTCAGTTTTGTGCGAGGAAATATGGGACAGATACCTTATTACGCTTAGGTTGTGTCATTTAATGTTTACTGTATCCATGTGAACCAGTACGCATTGAGTGTGACTAAACGGTTCTAACCAACGCAATCTCTAGTAGAAAAAATGAATGTGTAAAAGTATGCCCTTGGGTTAATTCTTCACAATTTTGTGCTATTGCATTCATTTTTTGTGCTTGCTCATAATCCTAAATGCATTTGTTATTTTCCCCTTTCCAAGTCATTATTCGACACAAATTGATGGCTTCTCAGAAATGGCCCTTATACAGGCCATTACTGTGCTACTATGCAGTTCGCAAACAGGAGTAGCGAAATTTATTCTCCTTCACATTGAAGACGTATTTCGTGGAAATATTTTTTATGTGCTCGTACTGTTTACCGAAAGCTAGCGAAACTGGATAACCGCCATCTTGAAGTCGCTTTTTTACCTCAAGTTGTGCTGCTCTTCGGTCGACCTCCTCTGTGCACAGTGCTCTTACTCTCCTAGACATCATTGAAACCATGCTAGCATATACTGCTTTTGGATGTGCTGAGGAGTAGTTTAAGACCGCACCACTATCTGTTGATTTCCGGTAAATAGTGGTTTTCAGTTTCCCGATGTATACCAATGTCCCTAAAGCGGAGGCTGTGGAAGTAGCGAGAAGACTTTTACTGGCAGACACAACGCTGCAAGAACGAACGCAACTCTCTATAGACTAGATAGTTGAAGGCATAAAAGTATGCCTAAACCTCAGTCACTTTGTTTGTGACTCAATTATATACTCTCAAGAACAACGTCTAGCGATGAGATCACCAATATCCCCGATTTTGGCCAACATGTACGTGGAAGACTTTGAACAGAAAGCTTTAAACGGATTCGAGTGTCCGCCAAGAGTTTTCTGGCTTTACGTAGATGACACGTTCGTTGTGATAAAGCGAGATAAGGTAAACAAATTCTTCCAATATCTTAACACTTTGGACCCTCATATTAATTTTAACATGGAGCTAGGGTCCAAAACGGGTACACTACATTTCCTTGACTGCATGACACACGAGAGTGGTGGGAAATTGAAAACCACCATCTACCGGAAATCAACAGATAGTGGTGCGGTCTTAAACTACTCCTCAGCACATCCAAAAGCAGTATATGCTAGTATAGTTTCAATGATGTTTAGGAGAGTAAGAGCACTGTGCACAGAGGAGGTCGATCGAAGAGCAGCACAACTGGAGGTAAAAAAGCGATTTCAATATAGCGGTTACCCAGTGGGTTTAATTAGGTGGCAGCTAAGACGGGTATTGGTACCAGCACCAAGGCCCAACAAGGAGTCGATCGGAACAGCAGTCGTTCCATACAAAACAGGGACATCTGAAGTCATTAGTAGGTCATTAGAAGGGTACTGAATGCGGCTAACATTAGAGTAGCACTCCAGAAGGGAAAGACTTTACGCTCGGTGTTGGTGCAGTTGAACGATCGCCTTCCGGTTGATAGGACTAGGAACTGTGTATACAAAACAAAATGTAACGACTGTACGATAGTTTATATAGGTCAGACAGCCAGGGAATTGCACACCAGAATCAGTGAGCAGAAGCGATCCATAAGCATAAGACCACCGAGAAACACAGATGAATATCAGGCGATAGTCAAAGATTCGGCAATGGCAGGGCATGCACTAGACACTGAGCACAGGATAGATTTGGAAAATGTAGACATTCTGAGACGGGGGTTAAGATTCACACCACAGCGACTGGTGGCCGAGGCGGTGGAAATCGCCAGGCATCCCAGAGTGAATAGAATAGAGGGCGTAGAACTGGCAAGCGTGTGGAGAGCGGTTTTAGATCAGCCGAGATGACATGAGGTGGTGTGTAGTTATCAGCGAAATGGTCTGGGTCTAAAAGTACAGAAAAATCCATGCAGAGTAAGGTCCAATTAACCATCCCCAACCCCAAACCAACTGTCCCGGCACTCCTCGACGAACACAGGCGAACAAAATCTGTGAACGACCCCAAAAGGAATAATCCATTAAGGTGTCCTAGACAGAAAAATCAAGGCCGCAAAATCCGGGTTCAACAAGAAGACAACTCCCACCTAATCAATCTATCGTAGATGTTAATCATCCCCCACTAAGAACAGACGGGAACAGCAGACTGACACCCAGCACTGATCAAGTCGGCTAAGCATAAGAAATCTCACGGATTGGTTCCCTGACTGCCTTAAAACGCAACCAGCCTGCTTACTTACTCACTTGGCCTGACGAAGCTTTTGTGTCAAAAGCGAAACGTTGCCCAGCAATAAATCCACCGATTCTTTACCAAGCCTCTCTGAAACGATAGAGCTGGACTAGTTATAGGTCTGCGCATTGATTTCGTCTAAATTGTGCAAATGTTTCTGGTTTCCATGTTTGCTCTCTATGTCCTTGTAGCGCTTCATAGGAGGAAAGTTCAAGATAACGGCTTCAAGAAGATTTTTATCATTCTTTATTAAATGTTAAGTCCAGGATCGAATAATTGTCAACTCTCATGAAGTGTCTTGAGCCCCGGTTTACCTGGTGTGCCCACGAGGAAGCTAAATGTAGTTTCCGGAGCGCTGTCACTGTTTTTTTGCTTTTGGGTTTTACTTCATGCGGACAAATGTTCTACCAAAAGCTCTGACACGCATAGGTGGAATCCATATCAGTTTAAATTATTTGGACAATTTCTCTGCATAATAATGCTGGACCTAGGGAACATTGCAGGATTATGAGGTAAACGTGATTTATCTGGAGTACAAAATCCTTGTAACTGAACAGTCGCTTCAATCGTCTTTGTGGAACAAGTGTCGTGTCGCTCTTCCGTTCGCCAATTACTGTGTAAAATTTATCCGCAAAATGTTTGTTAACTACGATGTTGAAAACGTACTCCATGAGAATCAATGAGCTTGTACAATTTTCAGATATACACCTTAAAATTCAACTTCCGACAGTGGAGTTGTGCAGCAGAATCGATTAGGTCATTGATGAATTATTTTGGAACTGCGTTTCTCGAACAACGCAAAATCGGTTGAGAGTGCCCCCAAATCGCGCTACCAGACTGAGAGCACCAAGAACCGAACCTCCCTAGTGCTATCAGGACAATTTCAACTTTTTTGTCCATATCATTTTGTTTCACAAAGTCACTAGTACTCTTTTGCAAATGGATTCTATCAGGCTGCTAATCCGACGGTGAATTTGTAGAATGACCAAGAGGCTACTCAGGATATGAGTGGAAATACTAGTTATGTTGAACTAAATCATCACAGTTGTAAAAAATTTGCACTTGTAAATCAGACTGAAAAAGAAGAAGGATTACTAGAATATCGTATCCACAGCGCGAAAAAAAATTTGTCACTGAACCCTGATTTTGCTTATGTGGGCTTTCGGCAACAGTGAAATTTTGTTTTCGAGCCAGGCAACAAATAGGTGCATTTGTTTGATTGTAGTTTGTTTGTTTCCCTCTCCCCTGTTCTTCAAATTTTCCAGAGTTTAGTCAGGAAAGACAAATGTAGTCACGCAACGAGCGCTGCATCTTCACCCAGTGAGGATGGAAGCATGCATAAATTAAGCTGCGATGAGGCTTCCACTCTAATTATTTGCTTCACGGTACGGAATACATTAGTATAATTTCTTCGATTGATTAAACAAAAATCGATTGATATCAAGGTTTAGTGTTTTGCTTTGCGGATAATTATCTGTCTAACCTCAGCATATAACTGCTACTAGATAAGAGTAGATGCAACAAGATAGAAGAAACGGGTTTCCAATAATTTAGTCTGGTGAGTGTTCATTTGATTACGTTGCAGCGCAATATCTAAATACTTCGCGGCTTTTATTCATAGTTCAGGTCCGGCTACACACAGGTTATGACATCCGTATATCCAACTAATCCACCTTGGCAAAGAATCAACGACCAACAATGAAGATTTCCTTTGTAGTACAATCTTTTGATTCTACCGTTTTTCCTAATGCAAAAAAGAAAATCAAGGCAAGCGCAATCGTTACTCTTTGACATTCGCCGAAGATAGGCATGAAATTTTTGCAAAACAGCGCACCCTGGGATTCATCCCTTGTACACCGGCGAAGGGACAACAAAAACATCATTATGTGTGAATACTGTATCCATTTTTCCTTCAGTGTGTTGCAAATTGAGCTTGGACATCTGGCTAACTTGACTGATGAATTGAAACGATAGATCTTGGGTTTCCCCAAGTTGTGTTTCAGAAATGTTTCGTTTCCAGGTTGATTCGTCTGAGCACCTGTCCACGGCGGTGGGCTCTCAATCTGTGATGAATATGTAGCGAATAAACTCAGTAACTCTCAGCTCATCTCAGCGAAGGTCCGAACGGTTTCTTAAAAGATAGTGCAAAATACCCTCATGCTTGACTACGTGGCTGGCTGCATAATGTCTCAACCTTCAAATAAGGTTCTATTTTACGTAGTGTTCCAAGTCACTCTTAGCTGAAGCGGTAAAAGCGTCAATATTTCCTTCACAGTTTGTATTTTGTTCATAGACTACGGGGCTCTGCAATGCCGAATTATGGGCTGCGTCAAACAGCCTCATTGAAGTAGTTGGTGAATTTGATTTGATATGTTTCAAGGCCGGCATTCTAATAGTACAAACAATCGATCAATTCTTCATTTGTTATTATTCTTGAACCAAAGTATTGCTCTTACTGCAGCTACTTTCCATACCTTTTGGTCAGTTAGGCCTCGTCCAATGTCCGCAAGACTGCCTCATAAACCGAGCATCGCAGGCGTGGGTGACCGAAATCAAACATTACTCGGAAAACACATTGATATATTTGAAGGAACCATTTTTCTCCGGGTTCCTTTCGTGATAGTCAGCAACGTGCTTATCTCCAGTAGTTCTTTCAGCCCCAGTTCACTGAAGAATTATTGCTTGGTTTGTGCAGAACGTACTTACTTTGCTCCTTGCGTGTATACAGGAGCCATTAGACTTACCAGACGTCCTGGATTTTTAGGACCCAGGATTCTCTTTTATTCAGTGAAAACAACTCAGCAACCTTTCGGACTCAGTCCGAAGTAACATCAGATAGTACCCTCATGCTGAGTCGATTCCCACCAAAGTCCGAAGAATGCCATTTTACTCTCAGTACTCTTAAACAGCATCTTGAATTTTGTCACTTGATATATTCTCCCACGTTAAATCTACTGCTGTACTATTGAGAAAGAAGTTGTGCCAGCTCAAAGAAAGATTCTCCCATTTTAGGGCTATGTTTTAGCATAATTTTGCTTTGGAGTTGGATTTGATACCAACTGATATGAGAGAAGCTGCGTTGGGGAGTTTATCAATTAATTTACCAGAACTAGAACTGAATAGTGTCACCTTATAGAACAACTACCGGAGAAAATCTAGCTTTTTTGCTATCCAATTCTTTTCCCGTTGAATTTTATGATACCTACGTTTGAACTGTGTGATTTAAGACGAAAATTCAGGCGACAAACACATGAAGAGAAAAACGACTCCAGCTTATCGCTTTGTCCGGTTCGTCGTTATTGTTTCAGTTTTCAGTTTCTGAGAGCGGGTCTAGTTCGTCGTCATGTTCTACGCAACTCATCCATCCGCTGGTGGTGGGCTTGTCAGACGGTACTCCTAAACAGCGAGCAATGCCCGTAGCAAATAATCCATACGTATGATCATCTTATTGTGCCATATTCGTGTCGAGTTGTAATTACAATCTCGCAACCTTGAAAAAAGCCACATCTTTCAAAACAACCGCATGTCGTGCCGTCTAAGACGACGTCTCTAGGCCGCTTGAGCAAAAAAGGCTACATATAATACGGTTAATTCCAGGTCTCCAGCGTTGAGCTACGAACGCGGATTGTAGTAGTCCGTAGAACATAGTAGTTCTGATTCAACTTTGATGCACTTCCACATGCTTCGGTATCCCGCAGTGTTTATCATGTGGGTTGGATTAATCCCGCCTCTAAGATTTGGACTATGGAGGCCGTGTTATCCGTATTTATTCAGTTCCACGGACATTATTATTTGGAGTAAACCTAACCGTTTTGTACGACAGTCTATTCTTTTCGCCACAGCTGAGCAACCAGAGAAATAGTTGCGAATTTATATATAAAATGTATTTTCCGGTCTCGCTGGGGAGCTGCCTGTTTCCTTAGAAACATCCGTCTTTGGAGGTAGTCTCTCATTCATGGTAGGGCTGTTTATACTATTCTGGAAGGTATACCCTCCCCCATGGCGCTCCCCTGAGGGGCAGCATTGCGGGTCAGTCCAGGCTACATCCGTCTTTGTAAATTTTTCCACTGTTTCCTTGGCTTCATTGTGATTTCGTAAGCCTAAAATCTGCACCCGGATGCATGGTGCCCTTGACGAAAAGGAGGCAATCGGACCAGGATATAAGTATGAAGCGGTTGAGCTGTGCAACTTACGTGACCGCCCAATTACAGACTTGTTTATATCCTGCCTTCATATTAGGCCCAGATCGGTCTTCTGAAACTAGACCATTCTGCATTTCCTTGTTGTGTCACTATACAGTGCTTTGTGAGTGATTATTGAAGCATCTAGTCATTACAGCGTCATGTAGTGTTAAAGCGCATTTCTCAAGCCTAGAGAAAGTATGTGACAAAGGCCTGATATAGTAGCCCTGACTGGGTTAAATATTGAACTGAGCCACTAAGCTTGAAGTCCTTCCAGTCCATTATTCCTCGAGGAAACCAGAGGTCTAGGTGAATGAAATTGCCCTGTGTTTGAAAATTTTTGGATGGGCGGCTGTAATCAACGAGTTACAAAATTAGAAGTTTTGGAAAGACAGCACTTGATGAGAGGAAGTATCTTGTTAGAGGATATACGCCCATTCATTGAGAAAACCGTGACCCCACCGGCTGATGTAGACCAGTGGCTCATACATTTCGCTATGCCATTCTGTTTAGCATTTCTTACAAAGCATTTGGATTCATTGTAAACGGCGAAAAGCAAACGAATAAGTGCTTGGGTGTGTAAGTTAACCGGGATTTCTACCAATCCTGTCATTGCGTCTCGGGAAAGTCGTCAAGAGATCCGCTCCACTCAAAATCACCTGGGAGATTTCCTCTAAATATGTGTGACCGACTAACTACAAGTGAAACAAAGGTTCTACCATACAAGCTCTTGAACCATACAATCAGTGTTTTCATCAAAAACAGCGACCGCAGAACAAACTTATACTGAATTTCCGAAACAAGTCTCTCTCAGGTCAGCGCGTAGATTGACACTTTCGTGATGTGCAAACATCTCGGATTTGATTTCACTAATGCTGAACAGTTCGCGCCACAAGCTATTGCTCGTAACGGTCACATTTCCGAAGAGTTCAAATTTATCAGTTTTGGTTGTTTTGCACCTTTTCGTGGACCTTTCGGCTGTCTACAGCAGACGGCTATCAATTTGGCTGCCATATACTCGGTAGTCGCTCTGTCCTAAATGAATTTCAACTTCACCACTGTAAGTGGCAGAGTCGTACGAGCATAGGCAGGTGCGATGGACTGATGACCCCAGCGACTCACGTCCTGACTGAAGACGACGCAAACTTAAGTACGCTTGAACGATGGCTTTAGGAACACTCATAAGACCGACAAGAACTCCGTACAGGCCACTACCGGTTTCACGACTCACGGGACTCGTCAGATAGACTTAGTCCACCAACCAAATTTCTTCCTTGAACATCGCAAGATACGTAAACTACGATAAAAACGCATATTTGACTTGATTCAGAGCTCACCGGGAGAGCTGAAAAACGACTGGAATTAGCATCAAGTTAATCTGTAAATGAGTTTTTGGCGCAATCCGACAGTCACGTTTTCCAAGAAATTTTGAAAGAAACTTGCGTTCGGACGGGTTATATCATAAAGTTCAAAAGGGTTGTCCAGTGGAGAAAAAGCAGCTCATTTGAATCTCTGAAAGTCGTGCAGCTAATTCATGGAAGAGAAAGTTTATGGAAAAATAGGTTGAGATCTTCATGAATTATACTTTTCTAATTCACACAATTAATCCTCCTCAGTGTATCGCTCTAGTTTCCCCGTGGATGCACATCAAAAGAATGCTGGTTTCAACCGTGTTGCTACATCAGCCACTTTTAAGGTTAGAGGAAACAAGAGAACTCGACCAAAATAAATAAAATGCAAGGGGTCTAGAAAATTATAAGTTAAGATAGATAAATTATCTGCAACAGCGTTCAAAATAGCTCCCATTTAGAGTGACGAAAAACCATCAGAGCTCCTTGACGGCCAAGCCGCATTGTAAGACTTAACTGGAACGATCGGCAGGAGAACATGTTACGGTATGACTACAAGTAATTTTAAACGGCGGCCAGTGGCGTCCTCCAAAATAATATACCATAAATGTCTGTCATTCACGCTATCACAGGCCAGTGCTTCACTATCTTTTGAGTTTATACCATGAAAGCTGCCCAGGACGTTACAAAACACAATGAGGATTAAGCTCAATTACGTAGAAATATTTGCCAGTCCACCTGATAAGCCGGTGAGTATCCAGTGCTTTGTCTACGGTTCTAATCCTCCAGCTTCAACTTCATTTTTCCTGATTACTCATTCAATTAAACACCTATCTACACACTTTGGAATACCGTGCACCTCAATGCATTTAAATACAGAAGGCCTCGTTACGACATCCGTACACTCCACCTGCCAGCGGACCGTCCAGTTAGCAGCGTGAACTAAATATTTGGTCAGCATATAAGCAACGTTTGCAGTGTGGAAACATACTGACGTCCATATAAACATCTGTGGCACAAGTGATGAGCTTTGAAATATATTTTTGCACCCGAACATTATTTAGGACCATGATTCAACCTCATCACGCTAGTAAAATTCCACATTTAAGATTCCCACATGAAAGGTTAGTTCTGACCACTGGGTTTTGCTTCCCTAATATCAGAAACACGAGCTGAATGTTGAGGCAAATAGTACGACTAGATCATCTCTAAGCTTTTGTCTACTGGAGTTCTGAAAACGCAGAAGTTTAACAATGTTAGAGAACATGTATTTTATCATCCAACGAAATAGCAACCCGTGTAGTGCAAGTGCATCTTAGAAATCCGGTTAACTCACTGTTTGAAAACAAGTGAATCACTTCACCTAACTGCTGTCGAAACCGCTGTTTTACTATCTACCTACAGTATGGCAGGAAAACTGGTGTGATGGTTTTTTAGCAAGTGGAAATCAGGGAAAATTGATTTGAAGATTTGATTTGAAGAGATCTTGGTGGCTTTCCTTGTTATTCAACATTAACATGCCATGAGGATTATCTGAAGGTATTCCTAAAGCCTTCAAATGAACGCTAAATATAATGCAGAACTTTTATTCGCGTGTAACAAAGATGCCTGCTCTATTGCCCTCAGATAGCAGTTGGTACTGAAGGCGTTCTTGGTCATTTTCTTACAATTGTCGAAATTCACTTTCCACTTCCTGCAATATCGGACCCGTTTTTTCACATTTCGCGGAAAGCCCCATTTACACACATTGGTTCAGAAATCCTCACTTTGTCTGCAGCGGAACAAATCAATCAATAGGTTTTCATCTAGACGAACGAAAATTTATTTTCAGTCATTATTCCGACCGGGAAATTTGACACGTATCATGAAGTAGCCAGGAAAACCATTGTTTCCTAGTACTAGCAAAATAGACTACGAAACACGAGAAATTCGTCGCCCCAATCCCACAAACGATGCCTTCATTTCGTTGCTCCACTTTTCTTTCAGTGCTCGTTCGACATATTTATAGTCTGGTTCCATGAGTTTCTCACTAAACACAATGCAATCATGAAGCCCACTCACAGCCCATTGTTAATCCGTATTAGGGGGTCACTCTACTACCATAATAGAGACGGACTAAATAAAACTGACTTAGCACCATTTCAAGCTTCTTATTATTGATAATAGTGATTGCTTTTGTTTGCTTCCTTAGGGCTGAAGAAACAATGACGGTTGTATAGACAAATGTGAGTAAAGCTTGTATGCCATCGCAAATGGTGCTCACTTTCTCGAAATTCAGGTTCTATTCTAACAGCTGATTTGCTTACTGAAACAACTTTTTTTCACGCGGTGCGTAAAATACCCCGAATGGTTACAGGAATTCCTCTTATTTCAATGAGTTGGGCTTTCTTGCTTCCTCAAAGAACCTAATATTGTTTTTTATCCACATCATTTTTGTTCTAATAGTTCTTCTTCCCCCTTAATGGGTATATGCAAGCTAGAGCCGAATGACGGTGCTCTGTGAGGTTCTAAAAGCCGTCACTGGATGTGAGAGCCACCAGCGTATGCTGAATGCATCCGAGTTATCACATCCATTAAAGGGAACATTTTCACACGCAAAACTATAAGCGACGTTGCCCAATTCCCGATCTATGATGTACTAATGGTCTTCATCACTGAGATTGAATTGCCAGGTTTCCAGTAAAACACACAAATTTAGTACAGTTCTCGAATTTTTGTGCGTCGTTTGTTGCAACAATTATCAGTATCTAGCATGAGTACCAAAAACTGAAAATTAATGATAACCTGCTCGTCCAGGAGCAGATTAACTGGCGACTCACCTTGACACCAGAAAGACAAGGTCAGCACGAAGCTCATACCAACCCTCTGATTAGAAGTATTTTGTCAATATGTACACAAGACATCGACATGTAGCAAACTGTGTAACAAGAGGTATGACGACAACTACTGTGAAATGCAAGCGATGAATGCTTTTTATTAACTGAATAATGGAAACCTAGGAAAACTTACTCATGGTTGACTACAGTTGACTCGTTTTCGTTACAGAGATTGTATACCGAGATTCTCTTTGGGTATTCACCATTTTTACAGTATAATATCGCTCGACGAATGCAAACTCGGGAAGCTGATAAAGTAAAACACCCCTTTTAGCAGTGAGAAGAAATGTTGCGAAGAAACACCCTGTTAACTTCAGCATGACGCACTTAAGGTCTTGTAACCAATGGGGAAAGTAAACAAGCTTCATAAAGTTGTGGAATATTAACTGACCATGTCCCTAATTTTTTCAATAGTTCACAAGTTACTGTTTAATAAATTTCTGAAGATTATTCGTTTTGCTTACGAAGAGCAGCGAGAATTTTGATATTAAAATCGGTGTGCATATTTCGCCACAATAACAATTTTTCATTTTCCACTTTGCGGAAAAGTCAACCTTTAGACAGGACCTACTGCACCAAGTGCATTACATTAAGAACACGGACAAATCGTGCATCGCCAAAGATAGTTTGGCAGGCCCCTGGAGCTTTGTCCAACTAATTGTAATTGACAACCAACTGATCACTTCTGCGTCGCAAAAACCTCAGGCGGATGCGAATTCAGAGGACCAATCGCTTCTTTTTCATATTACTGCTGCTATTCAGGTGTATGGTTTTACTTCACTGTGGTTGATGAAATTTTGATACTCATGATTTTATTCACAAATTCAGTCATTCTTTGGTCTCACCATCATCTACCAGAATATTACTCACTTGTGTTCTGTTATCATACGGCTCAGTATTGGAATTCACAGGGTATCAGGAGTTCTATAAAGAATAATATTGCTATGTTGTCCCCGTTTCGAATTAGAGGTTTATTTAGGGTGCCTTAATTGGATGGGTGGCTTTCAAATTCGCCAGACGATTAGTGCACTGGTTCCCGGACCAAGTCAATCTCGGACGGGAAGAAAATACCACCTCAAGTTCCGGACTGTCTGTAATTAGATTGAAGGAAAAACATATTGTAATTATTCTCAGAATCCCTCCACCCTTAACACTTTTCGTCGCTCGCCCCTCTTTCCACTCCACTGATTAAATTGTCAGAGAATAATTATGCTGCTGGCAATTCGATCTGCTGTCTGCTTACCTCGTCTACTCCCCACTTCTATCGTAAACCAAATGTTTGTAGCCAATACTGTCAATACAACCATTTCTGAAAGCTAGTAAGTACGGCATTGGCAGAAGTTTTCGGTGGAAAACGGTGATATCGTTTGCAAGCTAATTAGTTTTTTCATCCCTTCACACTGATGGATTCAAGTTTGTCGGGTCGAAACTAATGGATTACCACATGTGTATGCATTATCCGTTAATAAATTTTATGCTTCCAAAGGGTTGTATCGAATTTCCACTTGGCCAGTACAATAAACCTGGACTTCTAATGAATCCGGTGGAGTCAAAGATCTGATTTGGTGGATGAAGACCAAGTTGGGAGTGATAAACATCTCTGCCGCAAGATCTTTTTGTGATGCACACGTTTAAGACTGACCTGTGCTTACTTACTGAATTAGAAATGCTACCAGTACCACTGTTGTACCTGGCACTATTATCATCATAAAACCAGCCTAAACCAAGGGGATTCCCTGACCCTTTTAAGTATCCTCAGTCATATTTAATGGCAAAAATAGTGCGAGAATGACGGTTGCTCTATTTTGTGGGTATTACAAATGTCTTAAAGAATATATTTTGCTTGCTAGGAAAAACTGAATTAAACTTTTAAAAGAGGAGTCTAACTGTGCATAAAAAGAGAAAATCGAAACGGTATGAGGTGCACTGGAGCCACTGACCCCTTTACTCGCTATGTGTACTTGAACATCGCGTTTCATGTTTTAAAGGATATCACACTTGTTCCAAACCTTTTACGCCAGAACATTCGTGGTATCTTGATGATATCAGCGTCCCGCTCAATGTGAAAACCGCACAGCGGGCTCACTTGCAGCATTGTGACACAGTAACTGTTAAAGTGAAGCTAATCTATGCTGACAAGCACAGAAGCACCGCACAGATACTTAGTCGTTATTGGGATCATCAGCAGTGCACACCTCACGAAACTCCAAAGAGTCTCGACCCCGCGACTTCGTGGCTAATAGTTGGAACTTTTAACCGTTCGGCCACGAGCAGCTGTTGGTGCATTAAGCAGATGGGCAGCGAGTCCCGTCCGAAGTTCAAGCGCGTGGAAGAGGTGTTGTCGGTAAGTTACTTCTTAGGACAATAATCCGATAAGCAGGAAGTTGATGGTTTCAGACGCATGTTTTGCTTGTGCCACGTGTACCTGGACCTTTTGTTTCAATGTGAGCCAGGTCTCGGTCTACTTCTACACTTCAACTGAAAAACTAAAAGCATCCTTGTAGCATTCACAGGGTTACGCAGCAATTCTCATCTCTTGAATTTCGACTGAGATTCAGGCTTGCAACAACAAAATACGGTTTGAACGAGTGATTGCTGGGTATCATGATGAAATTGCGCTTACCAGAATCGGCAGAGCAGTTCATGTGACGTTTTCTCATGTGAAGGTATCTATAAGATTGGTCAATTCATTGTGAGATATCACGCTGGAATTCAGTTCGGTTGGTTTTATTATCTATAAACCCTGTAGCAAGAGAAGGACAGTTCAAGCGGGTATGCTTGCGGTTGACGGAAATAGACGAATGAAGGAGATATAGACAGGTACTGGAGGCCATGACGTAATCAGTTGGTAACAAGTCTAATTGTACAACTATACAGAAACTGTGCAGCTACGAAGTAAAGATTGTAGCTTTGATACAATGTTCACACTGATTGCATCATTCAGCCATGCCTACCAGTGTTAGTGGTGCTTTAATCCTGGGGTCTCCATTCAGTGAGGCGATATTTTTCAGCTAGACTGAGTTTATTCGTTGCTGAGATATAGGAAGTCCGGTCGTCCCGAATTATCCAGGAGACCTCTGAGATAAGGATGATCCAGTGGCATGCGAAGCGCAATTCACGAAGACTGTGTTGCTGATCTGTCACAGAGAGCTTCTACTTCCCCTGATGATGTTCCCACCAGGTACGACCAATTTTTCAGGGACACCGATGGTCACAGACAGAGTGTTTTCGCAAACCCTCTGCGCACAGAACGAAGTTGAAACCAGCAACCAACCAGGAACCTGCTTGGGCAGTCGTGACTGCAGCGTTCCTGTATCTGAAGGAGCAAGAAGAATACTTGCGTGTGGCAACTTGCTAATTTTGCAGTAAAGGTTGAATGATGGACGTTTATCTGGAAAATTTACAGAAACTTTTGTCTAGTGGTCTTAATATAACACGAAGCCTATGAGTATATTTCAGAAAGAGCCCTCATTATATCCTGACGTACATCCGTCTTAACCATATGTGCATATGCTTCTTCGTGCATGGACACTCGAGCATCTTTTGACTGCTCAGTTTCCCTAAGTTGCTCAAACTGCTTCCTCAAATAAAACATTTTTGGGACTAAGGATTGGAGCTATTCAGAGTCCACAGCATTTTAATCCTTGTCACCAAGCCATTTGACTAGTGCCCCACAAGTGAAGCCAGGGCTGAATCTCCGAGTTCTACTTGTTGCCCGATGAATGTACTGTAAGGCAATTCATGAACGATAATATACTGTTATACTTGGAAAAATACTAAGTGGCTCACAACGATCAACCCACCTTTCTGATTAGATATCCCGATATCTTTATTCATTCGTTTGTTAACTAACAAGAAATCAGCTAGCTTCAGGACAAGTGAGTTACTAAACATTACTTCCCGCATTTTCCGAGAGCAATATTTCCGTGTACTTCAATGCTTGGAGTAGTGTGTTATTGGACTTACACGTATTTGGTTTTTCCTGAAAGGCATCCTTCTGTGTGATTACAGATTGATGTTTTGGAACATCAAGTCACCTGAATGGTGTCAACGGTGTACGCGCACTCCACGAACACCAGTTACCCAAGGCAACCTACTGACTTACCCGAGATCTCGTGCTGCTTCTTATGACACATCGGGTGCCACGTTTTGTTTGCCTCATGCGTGCTAAACCACACAACACCTGATTTAGCAAAAACACCCAGTGAAAATAGGAACGCGTAAAAGTGGTGCGACCCAACTAAACACTTAATGGCACATAACAAGCAGATTACTTGTGAGATTTCACCATCTATAGCGGTGCACACAATTGTATTCCAATCACTGACACGTAAGCTTACAGGATATTCATTTAGGTCAGATCAGGTAACCACTATCCACAAGTGCATACCGAATGATTCAGAGTAATATCCCAGGTTTCAGCAGTCTGGGACAATGCTGAGCATTGCCTTTATGCTTCCGCGGAAAAAAAAAATCATTCCACCCCCTTGCTTGCACCCTTTTGTCTTTAAACAAACAGGCAGAAACTTCTGCCTATTCGTATTCCTGAATATTATGTCCTTCCATGAGGATTACGATGCGACTGTGACTTGGGATTCTTGAGCGAAAATCACGGAATGCCATTTTATTAATATGTTACAAATGGTTTGTTTGATAAACACACACAAGCATTTCTCCATTTTAAAGTTCGTTTCCACGTATAGGAGTTTTTATATGCGAGCTAGTTTAAGTAAACAGTAATTATCTACCTACCGAAAATATTTAGCGATCCCTTGACAGGGACTAGCATTCAGGCCTCGTCCATGGTGCCTTCTATAACAAGGTTTGTGTTCTGTAAGAAGGGTTGAATCAGCCCCTAGTGTTATGTAACAGTTGTGTTACCTCTGGGTTAAAAAATACTTTTGAAGAAATATATCTACTTCTCAAAAATTTTCTAAGTTTGCTTGAGACACCTCTGTCGTAGTGAGTCATACCTTTGTGAGTAAACCAGGGGCCAAAATGTTCACTGTTTTCAAATTCTGACTGCTTGAAGTAGGCCCCAAGCGGCACACTACGTGATTTTTGGATTATCATGTTGGTTTTTCTCATTCACTAGGCAAAAAACACCAAGCAGCACATTTTCCCCCATATATCAACAGTGGGTTTTTAGTCATTTGCCTCAGCTCCTGGTCACACAATTTATTCAAGTCTAGGCCAGAGGTTAGCATGTGGTATTCGTGCTGCTGATTGGTTGTTGTTGGTTGATTGTTCGGGATCCTAAACACACCTAAACTAACATGGGTCATTGACCACTCTGTACTTTTCTAAATCTAACTGTAATCTTCACAAGGACAAAGCTACTCGATGAGCAGTCCGTGAGCAAGTAGATTTCTGCATGCAGCTCACATAGTTAACAAAACAGAATATACACGTATGGTGGTGGACAGATTTGAGACACCCGAAGGCAGGATAACGTATTTAGCAGTACTCGGGAGAGTTAGGGCATGCTTGCACTTTTTCAAAATGTGATATATATATATATATATATATCTATATATATATAGACAACCAAGACTATTTCAAAGGAATTCTGTTGCTGGACTAACTCTTCATCACCAGTGGAATTAAATTCTCAGCACACTCTGTTCTGAGTATATGCCCCTGTTTTACGTTACATTTAGCTTCGTCAAACCTTATGCCTCTAATAACGGAATTCAGACAGACTGCGGCAATTGGTTTTCCAGTCGCCGGTCTTTACAGAATAGGACCAAGCTTAAGTTGATTAAGACTGAGCAGTCGACTGTTACAGGCGTTGAGGTAGTTTTACACATCTCATCGATGTTATGTAACGGCGGTACACGTTCTGATCCTCGGGTGATCAACATATATTCATTTAGGAGACTTCAGGTAGGAAGCCAGTAGACAATATAATCCACCCACTAGTTGCACTCAATAGTTCTCATTTGCTGAACACTGATTCTTGATTTAACTTCGAATTGTCCGATCGGCCTGCGGCCCATTTATGAGAAATACAGATCTTTCGTTGTTACTGATGTGGTTATGTGGAGACATGAGCCATTGGAGCTACACAAATGAACCACGACCTACGTCACATAGCGTCGGCTGGAAAAAGGGACTAATATCTAATGAGCAAACAACAAGCCGCAGCTAATTTTTTGCTGTAGGTTATGAAGACACCCATATGTAGGGGATTATTTTCGCCGACGTAGAAAAACCTAAGAACCTAGCCTGGCGTTGCGGGTCAATGTTCTTTCGAAATTCTCCTTAACTGTGTTAGAATTGCATACCGACAGCCTACGACCGGTACCTTTCATCTTTCATCTTGACAGACTTCACTGGGTGGACCAGTGAGAACGTGGACAGGCCTACTGACCGCCTGATCTCATAGGTTGCATCGTATGCCAGTAACGAATGCTTGAAATTCACACCGTTGGATCCGAACAATTTGTTATCTGCGGGATATTTTGTCCGTGAAAAGTCCGTCGCCGTTAGGACTGAAAATGAGACTGTCTTAAGGAGAAACTCGGACATAGCTAGTGATCCATCACCGCAGTACACTGTTTCTTCTTACGACATGCAAATTTCGAAACAGTGTAGTATTAAACTTGCATTCACGCCTTGCCTGTTCGTTATTTGTCAATAAGTACAAATACGTCAGGTCTTGTCTGGTTTCCTCTGTACCATCTCTTCCCTCGGGCATACTTGCATGCATCCAAATGTCTACCAATCAATGAAAAATACTAAAAGTCGATTAACAGAACACAAATGCAGTTAAAAAACGGTCAGTTCATCAGAAAATTTTGAATTCCGGTCACAGTCCGCTAACGGCCCACTAACGAGAAAACAAAATAGCCTACGACAGTCTTCATGAAAAATAGATCTACAAACTAAATATTGCTCCAGCACAGGAAGTAGGAATTGTTTTTAATGCATTTACACGCAAATAATTAGCAACACTAGCTGTAATTAGTCTCACAAAATCTGCGGCTGGTGGACACTGAAGTCAACCATGAAACACTAAAAGCTATAATTACTGTTCAATTGCAGTAGACCAAGACTTCTGGCACCCAGCCTCAGGTCTAATTTATTTGTGAAAAATAGAAATACGTTTGAAGATGGGAACAACCACGGCTTATTTGGACGACCGGATCGCTAAATCCGGTGCAGTCTGTGCGAGGCTGCTGAACACCCTAGTAAACTTGAACCAAGTCCCTCTTAATAACACTACCAGAATATACTTTCTAAGGCGTCGCCAAAATAAATCACGGGTCACATTCTACAAACTGATGTGGAATGATTACTCCATCGTTGTTCGAAGTGAAAGATTTTGTCCTCAGATATTGCTTTAATGTGATTCGATTTCCTTTTACAGAAGGCTTTTGTCTTTAGGTTTCGGGATGCCACACTCTCGATCTGATACAAACTTCTGAGGAAAATTTTTATCTTGTGTCCAGGTAATTCGGTCTGCGAGGTGCTTACAGTAACATTAAGGATGGGGTTAACATGCAAGTAGTTGCTGAATCAGCCGTCATTTAAGTGTTTTTGCGTACGATTTTTTGCGGGCCTTCTAAGGGGATCCGTGTGCAGCTAGTATCCTCAAAACTCAAGTTAGGGCAGCACACTGCTGCTTTCGTCACGTGATAGTGACTCACTTCTGAACACAATAAAAATAGGTAAGAGAGTAGAGCCTCGGGCCCGATAAAGAACCAGCTGCTTGCTTGTTCCGCTGGCGTTAAGAAATCACTACACCTGTTCATATAAGCGGCTTAAATCTCTGAAGAATCATCCAGAAATTGCCTGAAAACATGCTAAAAATTTGGGAGTGCAGAAGCCGGGGTAAGCTAGAAACTACGTACCAGCTGGAATATAGTGGGAATCTGTTAGAGTGCCGAATGATTTTGTTGAATCATTTAAAGCGTCTACTGCCAATGAACTGTACAAACGGCTCAAGAATTTTCACCATATCAGAAGAAAGACAGTACAGCAGCTTTAAGTACAGAATTTAATTAATGTGTCTCACGGGAATACCCTATCTGTCCAGCTGAACAAACATTCTCTCGATTTGTGTGTGCAACCAATCCCCGTCAATACAATAAATTGGACGAATTGTCCAATTTTAGCGAAGTTTACCGATGGAGAATAAGACTCTGCAAACACCTGAACATGTAAAAGCTATTTGGTCGCCAGCATCTGCTTTTATTGACGTCTGTGAAATTTTCAATCCGTCACTCGAAACGAGTATTTTCCAAACAGCCGAACTCAGTGAGTTTGCGTGGTATGCACCGGCGTAAAAATATTCTACATGAGTTCAATTAGCACAAAAATTGTTGCAAGACAGATTTGAATGCAGTTTATGACTAGCGTAAACGTAACTTGGAGCAGAAAAGTTCAACCAACTAATAATATCCTATCCCTCAGAAAACCCGATATTGCCCACTAGAAGTTGAACCCCCTAGTACGAACTTGTGGTCCTTGAGGACATCCCACTCGTTATCTTTATCCTCTCATTGACTAATGTGTTGTTTACGTTCTATTAACAGCCTTCTTTGCCACTGCGAATAGGAGTGATTAGGCTGTGTTAGGCATGGTATCTCTATATTATACTTCGTTGTATGCCAACTTTAGCACTAACCGCTTATTTACTCTGACGTCTGCCCCCCTGCTAAAATGCGTAGCCACCTAGTACAAGAGATAAATGGAAGGTGAGTAAGAATTGATTTACTGGGAGATAACCCGATATGTGCTACAAGAGTGAGGCTTGGGTTTGAAGATGGTTATATCTGAAAAGTTATCCATCGCACAGGCCGTTCCACTGCCAGGACATTTGATAGGTACATCAAGATAGGTCACAAATCAGTGCAGTTGACAGTTTTTGCCGTTTACCTTGACATTCCCCGTTCTGGTGGTAATAAGTCGCAGTGTGTACGAAATGCCTAGTGGATTGTTATTCAGAACAAGTCACCTTCTACTCCTGCTGACTCATCACTTGACCCGGAATGATAATTGTGTAGTTTGTCCGTAATCCATGGTCATTACGCGAGAAGTCAGATCAAGTAGTATCAAAATTGACTTGTTTTGTTAGCGAAAAAACTGTATTTTAGCCTCAAAGCTCTACGTCGATGCCTTTGATGATTGGCTTACTCCCACATTTCCGTTCCTTACATTTCTCAGGCGTCCTTACACTTTCTGATGAGAAACGGCTAATCAAACGGTTGTTGAAAAATTATGAAGATGCTGGAATAACGGGACGCCCGGTGATTAACACGGAGGAGGTCGTGAAAATCAACATGTCTTTGTCGCTCATTCAAATACTCGACCTGGATGAGAAGAATCAAGTGCTGACAATTAGTGTTTGGCTACTTTTTGTAAGTTTAAGCCTGGACTAAGTCCCATTTTGTGCCCATTCTTTCCCAAGCAACCGGTTGTAGCAGCAGCGCTTATTAGCTCCTACCAGAAGGTTGATTTAATAATCAATTACTTGTCTGGAGTACAAATAATTCAGAAGAAAAATCATGGAGGTAATGACGGAGGGAGAGCCCATGGTTTCCTATCAACATTTCAGCAGGTTTTCTGTGTTCTGGCGTGCTTTCAATACACAATAAATATTAGCAACCCGTACGCGAAATCTGTGCATGCTCTGGTTTCAGGCAGATAAACATTGATGCTTATCAGTTGTGCATACACTTTGGTTTGTGCATTCGTCGGATCCTCTGTTACTCTGTGCTAGCCAGTCCACTTGCCAGTATAATCAGATGAATTCCTGAGGCACATTGAGAGGTCATACAAATCCCCCAACAACCACTGTATCTGTCAGATTCTCATTCAGCATTGTGCACAGTAGCATCGACATGAGTAGTATAATTTTGGAAATTTCATATTCTACCCCGAACTGAAATTGTTGAACAGCATTCATCTTCTAAATGACAGACGTCGGAAACCTTTACACTGAATGCGCAATAGAATAAGAGAGGCAGTTTGATATTCCATGGATTATGGAGGGAAGCAACCAGTATACCACGCACCTATATTTCATTTTGTCACCAACGACGTCTGCATTATCCGTGCGAAATTGATGGGAAGGGTTTGTTTTACAACTCATTTTAAGACATAAAGCATCATTGATTTTCACACTCATGTAAGATATACCATATTTTCTTTCTAGTTTCATAAACCTAAAATCGTTATCCCATTCGAATGGGTGTGGGACGCATTATAATCTGATACTCGATCAGTTTATGAAGTTCTCCGTGTAATTCAGCCATGGTCATTTGTCCTCGTGCATCATTAAGAACAAGTAAACAGCCATATTCTTAGTGAATCAAGTGGTTGTTTTTGCCCCATATAATGGCACGAAATATCAGTCCAGTTTATGAATTGTTGTTCATCTGTTATCAGAAGTGTAGTTTTGCTGAGGGAAAAATTATGATCGGTGGGTAAGCAGATAAGCATTGAGTTAAACCTGCAGCGTCCGTCGAAGAGTTTTCAGCAACCTTGTGAGTAGTTTCCTGTATGAAAACATTGTAGTTATTCTTGGGACCACATGGAACCATTAGTAGTTGTTTAAAGAAACCAATAAAGCAACATATTCGGAACGTAAAGCAGTATTTCTTGATGCTTGTGAAATCACATGCATGAACTCCTACCTCGTTTAAGACCTACCCTTGATTTCCTAGTGGTTTCTACATGATGTTTGCAAATCTTTCTCATTTATACTGGGCTAATGATGAAAACCGTCGACCTCTGGGGTCTCATTAAATAAGCTCGCTTGTGCGTGACTGATTAAATATAACCTTCCGCTTTGTTGTTAAGCTGCGCAGACGGACTAAATTTACAAATAATTCGGGCAGATTTTTTGCTCAGTTATCCGTAGTTTCTGACTAAATTCCCCAACAAAGTAAAATTATGAAATCTGTCACGTAATAGCTATAAAAATAGTCACCGGGGCTTATGAAGACTGTTCTAAGCGTGTTTGAACTTATTGTAAACTTTTTGCAAGAGCTGTGATCAGTTTTTGTCAGCAGCCCAACTCAACAACTGAAGGTCACGTCCAAAGCTGTTTTTTACCGATACCGAGTGACATTGTCTTATATGCAACCAAAGCTTGAACAATTTGTTTTTGAGCGCCCCTCCACTGCCATTTCCCAGCATTGAAAAGCGCCCATAATTATCACATTGACTCGCAAACCTTTGACCAGAACATATAATTATGCACACAGTCTACATGGCACTGTGCAAGGATGTCGATAACTAAGGTACGAAATCCCTAGGTTGTTCAGATAATCTGTGGTTGGCTGGCATCCGAAACCGGTTTGCTGCATCCACCGGATGCCGGTGCACAACAGGTGAACTACAAGCCGTTCTTGTGGAGCCCATTGATGCACTACCAGTAAACCGCTTTTGTCTATGTAAATCCGATAAAAAATAGACTCGGTGGACAAACATGCATCTCTCCTGAGAGCTGTCAGTTGGCTTAATCATTATGACATAACGATGAACATCAGCAATAGTTCTTTTCCGCTAGCAGATTGGCCCCACCCTTTATTTCCTTTAGCTTCTGGCGGATACCGCACTTCTCTCAGGTAGATCGCTATACACAAGCCCACTGGAGTGTACCGAGATCATGCATAACTGGATGACAAGTATGTAGTAGGTACTATCACCCCGTAATAGAACAGTAGGGTCTGGTAAATGTTGGTTGGAAGCCGGTTCAAAATTACTTTTGGATCTAAACGTGGTGCGTTAAAGTAGAAAGTTGGGTCACAATAAAGTGCTGAAAGTCTTCCTAATCAGCGAGTTTTACACCTTTACCTCACACATTTTTTCAGTTATTGTTTATTTAATGTAAGTTGCTTCAGGGTTTATCAGTCCTGTAACCTATGTTTCGTTTCTAATGTTATCAGTCATCTGCTAGCCCGCTGTATTTTTTGTATCGGCGATAGCTTTACCGTTAAAATCAAGGATTTTCTTATGAATTTAACACACGGTGTCTTCTTGGACTCACAGAAGGGGCCCACTGTTAAAATTCATATTTTCTAGAATGAAATATATAATGACTTCATCGACAGCTTTCTGCTGTATATACTCTGTGTAATTCTTTGCACTGGAAAAAGCCATGTACTTAAAACAGTCGACTGTGGCATCAATTAAAGCCCATCCAAACAGGTCAAAGTCAAGTACGTTCATCCCGTCAAATTTTAACCAAGAAGCCCTCAGAGGTGACCCGGTAGTTGGTCAAAAAAGGGTTTTGTGGATACATTTATGCTCTTCTTGGTTTGTATAGCCGTCCTAAAAGACGTATAGGTCAACTCCACCGGTTGGGTTATTCCTGTTTCCAATAGGTGAGCTTTGGATTACTCATCCCAAAGTAACCGTTGTTTTAGCACCACTGATTACATTTTGGAAGAATGGTAGTTACAATCCGATTTCTGTCTATCTATGCAGCCAATATCATTGCACGTATGATGTTACGACGAACTCTTAATGCAATCGAACTTGGCATTGAATCCTCTTCTTGGGTCTCTCCCAGGAAGCATTCTGTTTTGGGAAGCACTACTACTACACTTAAGCAAAGCTCATGATGCACTATTTCCTCCCTTATTTTCTACGGAAATTGCCAAACTTGAAGTGTCTTGGGCTCAGATAAGAGGTTAGCTTTTACAAAGCGCACAAAATTTTAAAACTGTCTTTAAATTAGTAGGATTCACAAACTCAAGACCAAGTTTTTCATGGACGGTTGAAAATTTCCACCCGATTCAACCTGTTAGAAAACGTGAGCTGCTGGACATCAGTTGACAAAAATTGTAAGGACTATCGTTGACACAGTGCTGCATAAAGCATCACATTACGTACGGTTCTTGATTGCTGTATTTGCTGTGTTTGATGCATATGTTTCAAATCACTTGTTAGAGTATGCTAGAGACAGGGACTATCCAGAAAAGTTAACCAGTTTTTTTAGATTGGGCGGTTCCAGCAAACACTTTGTTCGTACTAAGCACTAAATCATAACACTGATTTCGCTTCGAAAAACAACTTGCTTAACAAGTCATCAAGTTTTTCAGTGTTTACCTTGATGGCGGTGGAAAGGTCAATAGTTGACGGTGGAGCGGGAAACACTCGGCAGTTCAGAAGGAATGTAACGCATATCATTTACACATTTTAGGTTTTATTACAAATTTGATCAATTTTTGTTTCACACCAGCCTATTCTGCAGCATCTGAATTTCACTATCGTTATTTTCCCGCATAAATTCCATGCTTCTAAAAAGAACTGGAATGATCATATCCTCACATGGGATCCAAACAACTACTCACAAGTGGTCGAAGTTCGAGTGCCTGCCAAACAAATATGGACACCAGACATTGTGCTCTATAATTAGTAAGTTTGCCCCTATTTTTTTTAACGGCATTTCTTCATGATGGCATTCTACTGACTAACATTCAACCGTTATTCCACTGACGAACAGTGTGTGGTAGTCGGTGATGTGACTGGTTTTCCAGCCTGATAACAATGGCTTTCAAATAAGGTAGGACCAGCATGCAAATAACTGGGTTTTAGTCTAATCTGGAGGTTCATTAGATTAAATCCTGCACGCACGTAATTGATTCGGTTCCCCTATGGTCGCCTTGTGTTCGGCTGTCTGGTCCCTAAGTGCTACTTAGTAAGCTTGTTTTGCTTTCGGCTGAGAGGAATATGTCCGTCGTATTGACCAAGCTGCAGTTTGTGTTGCCACCATCTCGCCTCCTGAGAGGTTCGCAAATAATTTGCCTATCATCATCATCCGCTCTCTACTAATGTTTCTACTCTCATGATGTTGGAAATCAGCGGTTTATAAGCTTGCTTCTCCAGAACTTTTCATGTTGTTGGAACTTGTCATGTCGGTATTTTTCAATCCGACTAACTTCAGTCAGGGATAGTTGCCTGAGTCGTGCATTCTTCTAGCCATGTGGCCTTAATCCATCCTTATGGAGAGCTTTGTTTTTCATTCACACGACTGCGGAAGAATGAAGGCACTTTTCATTTTCGTCCACCCAGTTCAGTTCAAAGGCTAGTGAGCTCGTTCATGCACAGATATGCACAGATATAGATTCATCCAAATACTTCTCCATCTGCACCTGTTCTTCTGAAGTCGGATGTATATTCTGCCTTTGTGTTTACTGAAATGCTTCACAAGGCATTATAATTTTACCATTGCAACCACAATTACTACTACAAAATTTTGCTGACTGTCACATTATACTAAAGCAACACCAAAGTTCTTCGGTGTCAAAAGAACACCTTTTTGTAAAATAGGCGTGGGAAACAAAACCTGCACTACGCTTTTGGGAAAAATTTAAGCATGACGTCCCATGATGAAATTTTTGGCACATGTAATATAATATAATATGAGATTTCTTTCCTGTGGGAAATTAAACACCATATTATGGCGTGAATTATTTCGATAATACGTGTCCAAATTTCAAATCTTTGAGCAGTTCTATTCGTGATGTGATTGGCCATAAAAGTATGCTAGTAGTTCGATTATACCACATCAACCGATATGTTTACGATTCATCACGTTCGTGTGGGAGCTCAACTTGTGCAAACGTCTTAATTGCGTCTTCTTAACATTTTTCAGAGGATCATTTAGACTATCAAAAGAGCATCAACTTGCTAAGAAATGAGTATCCAATGCTGCGTTTACCTGAAAATGTCGCTGAAATGGTGTGGCCTGTGACCGGTAGCTCCGTTGTCGACCGTTTGTTTCTGACTGCAACAGATGCTTTATCTCGGCATTTGGGTGCAAAAATCAGTATTCGCAAATAATACATGCCACCATAGCTTTGAGGAAGCTGGTATGCGACACCTCCATTAAGAATAAGATGTAACAATGCAATGATGCAGAAAAACCATCCGGACGAAAAGTCCTGCATGAATCAGCTTGAAGATGAATGTGTATGCGATAGACGAATCCTTTCCAGATACCAAGCTCCAGACTCCTTTGAAATAAGTTGCCGCACACAGTCACATTGTTGCTTTTATCGTCTTTCGACCTGTTGTTTTTGCCCCAAAAGAGCCTGAATGACTTATTGTGGTTGATAACTGGAAGACTAGTTCGGCAAGGCTGTCGCTGTACGTTTTCACCAAGTTTCGCTGTTGTTTCTAAAATGACAAGGTACTACAGATTCGTGGATTGTGTACAGTTGAGGCTGAGTCATTTTATTTAAGCCCATTGCTGTAACTCTGACTTTATTTACCGATGCGTCCGTTTATCAAAACTTCCTTCTCGTCACCTCCACTACCCTAGTTTCTAAATAGCTAAGAAACTTGTTCCCCAAACAAGCCTTTCTGTTTTCTTCGTATACATCACTGTTTGTCCCATTGTCATAACGCTTTTTTTGAAAGAACTCAGGTCCCATTGTTTTTGAGTGGGCTTTTCTGTGCTTAGCAGTTATTCTTTCGCATACACAATCGTGAGTCTGACTATCCTTGTGTTGTTCCGCCTGATCAGTGTCCTAGCTTGTGGAGGAATTAAAGCTGGTCGATAGGCTTGGCTACATGAAAGGACGCACCGTCGTAGGCAGCAATAGGAGAGGTGTACTTGCTGAGAACAAGCTTCCTGACGTGAGGTCATCCTTAGCCAAACAAGAATTGGCCGACAAGGACATGACATGGTTATCTAAATACTGCAACGTTAACCTTTGTCGGTTGTTAAAACGCCATGGGCGTAATGACTATTGGCCATGGTGAGGTTTTGGTTTTGAAAAAAAAATTCACGGGCTTCCAGGAATCAAGGAGCTAGATAAATCTTCCAGTCATGCGTGCACTTTGCATCTTAAAACATCGAGGGGAGATTTTTTTCCTTTTTTGGTTTGGATACTTGCGTATAGATGTGTGAAAACTCCAATCCGAATTGAAGTGTCACAAAATGGTTCCGAAATACCCGCACAAATGTTGTCCAATCAAGTGGGTACAATGCACCGGCTAGAGTGGTCATGCGCACAACCTACTCATTCTGTTCAGCTGTGTAAGGGATATATCGTGGGGCTTTCTCAAATCATGAAGTTAACCTCGTTGTTCAGTCAGTGATAATTCGCGAATAGCGCAGCTTGGCGGGCAGCTTGGAATGGATATTCATGGATTTTCAGGTTCTGTCTAGGGAAACATGAAACAAAAACAAATTTGAGTCACTATTGGGACTGATAAGTTATTCTGAGTTCTACGAATTTCAACCTATAGGGAATAAGCTGACGGAAAATGTCGCCGTAAACACAACTTCACTTTGCGGTTCACTCAGCAGTGGTACACTGGTAAGCAAGTACACGAACTGATTTCATGGGATACGGATTGTTTAAATTGCACGTTCCCCTTTGTTATATCTCAATGAGATTGTAAGGATTTCAAATTGTGCGCCAAAAATACCCACCTCACGGAACCAGACTGTACACGGAACATCTTTTGTGGTGATTCAACAAGCGCAAACACTGTTGAAGTTTTACTCAGTGTGAACGTGTGCAGCACCGGCTAAACTGAGGAGACTCAGTTTCAATATCTCCAATTAAAAGCAGAGCTAGGTAGGGTTTCTAGCTACTCGGTTCAGTTCGTACCACTGGTACGAAACTCCATCAATATTGTTTTCTTTTTCCTGGCGCAGTTTGCAGGGCCATTGCTCAGTGGGTCAGTTTTGTGTCTAGCTGGAAGTGAAACAGCCTGGCTGACTTGAACACCTAATGGATTTTACTTGGAATGTCTTTATTACCGTTGTCTAGCCTGACAGGGTAGCAGGAACAGTTTTCGGAACAGCTTTATAAGGCTCACGATCAGATATCACATGACCAAAATCGTGCGACTGAGAGGACCACAAGAAACTCGTAAAACCGGAACAGCCAGATAGTCCTGTATGAAAACCAGTCTCACTTGAAACTAAACATGTGCTTTCAAAGCTATCAGATTTTGGTTCCGTAGGTCTCTTCTGATTTTTTCCTACCTCATGACGCTACATGTAGATGATGGAAAGGTTGAAGTTGTCGGATCCAAAACTGGTCAGTACCCCATTCGATCGCACGTTATTTGTGACGGGATCATTAATTTGTCAGTCACACAATCTGGTGTCATGGAGCACACCCTGGGCGCATGCCTATTGGGCACGTTTGCAGTGAATTTAGCTTCATCTTTGTCCTCTAAGACGAGCAGAGATCAAGTGGAAAATTACATTTTCACACCAGCCAAATTTTCACACCAGCCAATTTTCACACCACCATCAGTTGACAAAGTGTGCACGGGCGTGGACCACAATATCCAGATTATCGGATATTATGCTTGAATAAATTTTGCTAGTTCTGGCCGCCATAGTTTTTCACTAAAAATGAGGGCACTGAGTGTTAGAGTGGCGTATTGCTGGTAGTAGCTCCAGGCAATGGCGCGAAAATCCAAAGATGTTAGTCTACTGGTTGTAGACACATGACAAAAGGATGATAGCCCCGTTTGTATAGCATATCTTACTATAGGCATACACACAAGAAGTCGGCGCGCACAAAGACTGTTACAGTTACATCGTACACACGAACACAGCTAACATCTATAAATTTGGCCTTCTAGCGTCCGCCCCAGGATATGAGCGACAGAGATAAACAAAGAATATTGCGTCTTTAACAAAATGTCTGGAATTTTCTGGACCTTCAACACATGGTTGAATTAGGATACGAGACCACCAAGAAACTGCACAATTGATCTCACACAGTGATTTGACTGACAAAAAATTCAATGGAACAAATTACACAATTCAACTGGGCTGTTTGCACTATTTGAATAAAACTGTATAATCATTTGCCTTTATAACTGGGCTTATGAATAAGTGATATGGGTTGGACAAACGGTGTGACAATGTAGATTTGTTGAAGTGAGATCCGTGTTCCGTGTTTTCTAAGTTACACATAATGGAATTAGTCAGGCTTAGAAGAAATTCATAGAATTCACAGAAGGTTTAGCGTCCACACATTGCACGGCCTTTATAACTCTGTATACTTGCCCCATTACGGACGATTACGTTCAGTCCCTTGCATTTTCACTGCTATGGGTTAGAAAGCATGGGCAGGAAACCAAATAGGCCATTTAAACCCGCACTATTCACTGAATCAAGATGCATTTACCCAAATTAATCCACCCAGTAGATAAACGTAAACCTCTCCAGTCAAGAGGGATCACTCAAGAATCGAACGCAACCAAAGTCGGCAAACATCCAACAATTTAACCAGAAGTGTCCAGAAAAGGTTTGCATGCAGAAAACTAAGTTATTTACGACTAGTTCGCAGAGCCTTCTTGAAGTTGGAGTGATCCGATTAGAGAACTCTGACAAGAATGCAATTATTGAATTGGTTGGGTTGGACTAATCATTGACCTATCGAACAGTTCCCCTGCGACAATTACTTCACTATGTTTTGTGCACTGACAGGCTATATGAGTGGAATGTTATCGTGCTTATCATTCACAGCGACACCAGAGGAGAACATTGCTGCTTCACTGCCGTACAATCACGTCAACCTATTTGGATAAAGACCTAAAATGGGAAAAAAGGAAAATGGGGAAGGGAGGGAGACCTAGAGTTAGCCTACCCACACCTCCAGCACTCAGTCAGACAATCTGGAAATAAACTCACAGGATGAACGCTGCTTACATCGGTCAGTATCTCCATCCAATAAGGGTCACGTGAGCCCTTGTCTTGGCAGGCGGAATTCGGCATGCGTAACATATGGTTCAGCTTGCAGCTTACAGTACTGGATGCACTCATTGAGTGAAGCAACGTCTGCTTCACAAAAGACCTGGTGACCCCACTCCAAACTTACTGGTTCCAGCCGATTCCAACTATACTTCCGGGACATCTGTGGAGACCTGAAGGTGTCTCAAATCCGAAGTGGCTAAGTCTCGCAGCTATAAAACTGTACAGCGGTGTGGTCAGATCCACGCGTTTTTTTAGACCCAATGAGGTGCCTTTTTGATGCCACAATTGGTGCAGATTGGATAACGTAATTCTTATCTTCTAGATTCCTGCGTCCACTTCACTCATCACATTACCGTCAGAGCTAACGCAACTTCGGAGATACATACAGCGCTCCACAAACTCCAATGTCATGCCTTGAATTCTTACAGAATTGTTGAAGCATTGTACGCCCCGCAACATGGCTTTGCACTTTGTGGGCGCGACTGGAATGTGGTTATCCGTAAAAATCATACAGGCACCTATATTATTTGTAGGAAAAGCTGCAAGTCACACAGACGCACTGTTAACTGAATCCGCCCAATATTTCCATCAGTAAGGATAACTTCGTCAAAAGAATGAGTAATACAGCCAAAGCAGGCCATCGAACCATCATACTCGTAGTGATGGTCGTGAAGGCCCACAACTACATGCAGTTTTATGTTGATACTGATACGTCTTCCTTCGTTTCACAAACGATGCATCTAGACGAATGTTGTAACTCAATACCCTAAAGTTATCCGGAACACCTTAAACTGACCTCTATAGATGGCGCTTGTACAAAGTCACAGGCTGCTTTTTTCTGAGAGCCTTGTTAAACCTTGAGGTAAGGTTTCCCAGTACACATACAACCTGGGAAAAGGCACGCTTAGACGCACACCGGGACCAACGACCTACAACTTACTGGTAGTCAGATACCTGGTCCAAGGTGAACGGGCATCACTAATAGTGCACCATTCCTATCCGATTAGCTACGGGTGTGGCGAAACACGTGTGCAATTGAAATGCCTAGATGTAACGGGGAATAGCCGCCCTCGGCAACTCACTTGGCAAATAAGTGTCCAACAAACGAAAGATTGATGGGTCAGTTCCACCCGGGCAGTATATCTTCGGTCACCGTGCCTACTTCTGCAATAACACTACCATTTTTCTTCAGTATTTAGAAAAACTAAACGGTCCACATAATTTTTTGTAAGACTGAATTTAGAACTAGCTTTCGCATCTTCTGGTGGGCATATCCACTGAAAATATTCAAGGAGTGAGTTAACAGAACCAGCTGGATACAGTGTCTGTGTCATTAAATGCTTGCCGTGTTTTTCCATCATTTATTGAGACAATACCACCTGCAACGTTGATAGGAACTTTTCGACAGACTAATATGGATTTCGTCGTTCTTGTAGTCTATCAGGTAGGTGTACTATCCGAATTTCCATCAATATTATTCCCCTTTGGGTATCGAACAGTGCATAAGTAAATGAGTTTGTAACTCAGCCCGGTTTTGGAAGGTTTTAATGCCTACCTGATGACCAGGAGAACGGTGAGACCGGCAGTACGCTGGCAGGAAATTCTAATCAACCTCATAAGTAGTGCTGTATGAGAAAAAATACCACGATATTTGTATTATCGTTCACATTCAAACATAAGGCAGATGTACAACGCATTCAGTTGAAGGTTACCATAAATAAGAGTCTCATTTGATATGGGTTTCCATTACTTCTGCTTCTTAATCTTGGATACCAAACATCTTTGGCCAGTCAAAGAAATTGTGGCAGCTGTAAATGTAATAAAAGTTGTTAAAAGAAACAAGCAGAATTAAAACACATCCCATCAACCAACTAACAGTACTATTTCGTGCTTCCGGTTTTAAATGAACTTCCAATTGCTATTGTTTTCAGTGCGGATGAGCGACTGAAGGAGATGCGTGATGCAATGGTGGTTGTGCAGTACGACGGAAGTATCAAGTGGATGCCGCCAGCAATTTTCAAATCTAACTGTAAAATCGACATCAAGAGTTTTCCGTTCGATGAGCAAACGTGTCACATGAAATTCGGCTCCTGGACATATGATGGAAACCGACTTGATGTTTCATTTATTTCAGATGAAAAGCACGTACTACTCAACGATTACACCGAGAGTAACGAGTGGGAGATTATCGCTAGACCGGCGATGCGTAATGTCAAATACTACCCATGTTGCGTGGAACCATATCCAGATCTAACATACTTTTTATTGTGAGTTGCACCATATTAATTCGGAAACTTTACGAATTTGTATGTTTGAATTTAACTGATATAGGTATAGGGAAACCCAGTTAGCATTCAAACGTCCATTCTGGGTTACCAAGCAAGGAAACTGATCCAAGGACTCCAAACCATTTTTTGTGTAGCAATTTCTAAACATATTCGAATATCTGGTTTTCCGGCCATACTGGAATATCTTGTCAAATGTCCAGTGATGTGCTTGCCTTATTCAACCATTTTAGTGTTGGGTTCTATCTCAATAAGTTAGAGACCCGTGTGAATAGTAATGTGAAGTAGATCACACTTCTGTTCTGCTCCCAAAGCCCTTCAAAAGTTATCAGAGTTCACTGGTGGGTGTATCACACAACTGAAAAGTCAGTGAACTAGCCCTTTTAACGGCTGTTACTGTCAGCATCAGTTCCCTGATTATTATAATCTGTCTTCAGAACAATATATTTTATTCTGCAGTTATCGTTGTTCATTTAATCAACCTAATTGACGTGGTTCCAGAACAACGTTATCGGTCTATAAAGCTAAGACATTCTCAGATTATTCCTCAGATCTTCATCGGCCCATAGGTTTGGCCAAAGACGGTAAATCAAAGTTTCCCTGAGGTATTTCACTCTGTATCGCAATGTGCTTGGCGCTAAGGCCTGGAACGATGACTGAGCTTTGTCTGTGTATCTCACGTCAGACATATGCCTGGGGTTGAGCGAGCTGGCCTTGTCTTCCAACAGAGTTGAATTATGGTTAGCTGTCAGTGTACGGCGACTTTTGGGTAATCGCTCTTGTTCTCGTGTTTTATGCTTCCAAACAGGCAATCGAAGTTGTTAATCGAAACAGTTATTTAGTCACCATTGCGAGTGGATTTTCAAGGACAGCTATTTGTAAATGAAACCGACTAGGACACTTTGCATAGGGTGCAGGCGTGGTGTTGGTGTACAACTTCTTACTTATTTACGCTGCAATAAAGTTCCGTTTTTTCAATAGGCATAAAGCCAATGTAAGGGATGTCACCGTACATCTACTTTTTTGGCATCGTGATTTGAACCTTTTGCTTTTTTACTTTCTGTCTTTCGGTCACTTTTGGTCGCATTACATGTTCGGGCAATTCTGTTGTAGCTCCTAGACAATTGTTATCAGGTTGATCCAGGAAATAAGGCTCGGAAGTGTTGGTGCTACCCAGTGTACTACCCAGTGATGGTGTCCAGTGTACTGCTGACCAAAAGTGACAAAGAACCGTATTCCAGGGGGCAAATCAACCAGTGATGGATGTATATTAGGACTAAACTGGTCACCGAGGCATTACACAAAACAATCAACCAACCAGTGGTTTTCACCAGCCTTTATTCAGTCTCCGTGTGAACTCCGAGGTCCTCAGTCAGCATTGTCCAATTGGTATACACCTGTATATCTCCCCCCTGGATGTCGTTCGCTTGAAGTAACCCATTGCGAGAAGAGATGGGGATGAATAACGCATAGCATGAAGTAGGACATACAGTATACACAGTTTATCCTGGTATTGAGACATGTGGAGCGCGGAATATTTGTTGTTCAAATGTTGTGGTTCAACGACTCTGGGCAGAATAGTGTTTGATAACTGGTCAGTGCACTTGAACTACTCATATGATTAACTTTGTATAAGATCAACATTACCCCCCAACTTCTCCTCAACAGTCTACGAAGGAATGCAGCCTTTTTCTCCTATATCTTGGTTCTTCCTTGCGTCCTGTTGTCTTCATTGACTTTGGTCATTTTCTGGCTCCCACCCGAGTCCCCAGCCAAAATGGTCTTGGGTAAGTCCTGTCAACAATATTTTCTGCGAATTTTCGGTAATTGGTGTCTTTCTCGATGTAAGACAAATAAAGTTTTACGCTGATAAAGACGAGGTTGTAAGCCAATACAAAGGGATGAACGGCAATAAGGTTTAAAAAAGCTTCGTATGCATTCTATCACAACTAAATATGGAGCAAACAACGACAGAAAATGGCTATACTTCTGTGTAACTCTTCGAGGAGAAAACACCGACACCAATATAGAGCTAAACACCAGGCCTTGGTTAATGTTGCAGTGACGTACTATACGCGTAAAACCAGCGCACGACTTACCGAAATCTGGGACTGATTTCTGCAGCTACTAACAGCACAAACATCTTTGTGGGGTTGCCGGTTGTTTTACTTGCACTTTTGAAAGCACCGTGAATGAAGAGTCATGAAGGTCTATGCGGATACAAATGAGGAGTTCATGGGATGAGCAAAACCAAACAGCTTACCAATGCTTATAGCAAGCACTAGCAACTGGCGTCCTTTGCACTACACCAGTTTCCAGGGAGTGTGGTCAAAGAAAGCTGCTAAGATGCTAAGAAGGCCGCTAAGTTCGAAAACAATCAACAATGCACATCTAAAGAGCGACAAATTCACCCAGTATGAGAGATAGTTTTGTGCGTTTTCTATGACATATTGTAGGTAGGAATCCGATAACGGATTGATTGTGGAAAAACGAGAAAAAACAATTCTTAATGCAAACTTCCTCCCTGATTTCAGGGTACACTTAACCGCAATCGGTACCATTGGAGGTGTAAATTAGCGCTTTGAGATACCGCCTTGACATATATTCAAAGCCAGTCGGTTCATAGAAGCACAGCGATGGTATCCGCTCAAAGTTTTATCATCCTGTGGGCAACAGAATTCATAAGATGGTGACAACCATGCGAACTTTTGGGCTTCTGAACTCTCCTTGTCACCAATTTATATTGAGAACAGGTCCTTTTGTCACCAAAACTTTGACATTCACATTAAAAATACTTTCATCTGTGGCAGACGAATCCGGGTTGTAGGAATTGGGACCAGCAAAAAAGCGCTCAAACTAACCGGAAAAACTGTCCACTTCAAAGTTACGGGATTCTAAATTGTGACTATTCAGAGCAATTCATTGTTTTCCATTCCCTGGGAGACTAAAAATCACCATTTGTTTCCTTTTTCATTCGCTCTTCACAAGCATTTTTCTATGGATGCTGGTTCCCGTTGTCACAACTGTCACAACTGTGCTCAGACCACCACAATTGCACCTCTTCTTCCATCAACTGTCAATTTGTGAATTCATCTGAAATGATAGACAAGGACAGCGAATTTGTTCGTCGAGTTAAGCAGTGAGAAACGTACTCATGCGTCCACGGGAACGAGGGACGGCGAGTTGAGCAGTCGTGCCTTGGTTGACTTTTTCCCCATAGCAACAGTCTTTCCGTACACGGTCAGAAGATGAACAAGACAGGATAATACAACAGGAAATTAGGTGGATCTGATTCATGAAAATATGACATTAGTCCAGGAAATTCAAATATCATGAAGAGACTCCGGGGATGGTGGTAATCAGTTGTCTTCCACCAGCTGTTTCGACTTTTTGTTAATAATAACCTCATAGACTTGTACTAAGCAAGATAACCAGCATCCACAGGGAAATTTGGATGGGCTAAGAATGAAATGAAGTGAAATTTCCCGTATATTTAAAGACTACTGAACGAGAGCAAACCGGAGAGATGATTCTAGCAGGAAGCAAACTATGCTATTGACACTACCGCAACAGTTTAGGGAGGTCAATGGCGTTACGGAACTTTGACGATCGAGATTTTCAGAAGGAAAACTTAGGTTCGAAAGTCTACGGCACTAGTTACACAAACGTGAGCAAACTTACAGAATAAACCTCAGCTGTTCACGTTCGTCGCGTCAACAAACGCGCAAGTCTGTAACTTACCGGCAGTGTCAAGCCCTGCCAACCGGACGACGACGAGCGGAATGTTGGCTGGGTATTGTGGGCTGTCTTTGTTGTCTTCGCGGCCAGTCTCGTGATTCTGATTGGTGGTGCGACAACACGGAGATCACGACATAACATATCGGCAGGCTCACTAAACGGGGCACGAACACGCATGGGTAAGTAGGTCAACTGCGTACATTCACAAACACACATACCCAGTGTCGGATGGAGGGGCTTTGCGCAAGGCGAATGGAGGGCACGAGTGTGTAGACAGTTGGAGACAAACAATACTTGGGGGGGGGGGCAAGTTAGATTAAACAAGATCAGAGTGACTGTGCACTTTTACTTAAAGCCGTCCTACAGTCGTGACTTCGTGCAGTGATGTTGAAAGACTCGTGAATTCGGTGGCTGCTCTTTTATGGCGAGTTTTTCGTGAAGGACACTAGAGAGCATACATCTCAGTGAGCATCACAGAGGTAGCTGATTTACTTGAAATTCCAGAATGGTTGTTATTACTTTGAAATTAGCTGATACATACAGTTAAGACAGATGCCATAGACTTTACATTTCCTAATGCTGTGTTCCCCCAAATGGGGTTGCTCGTAGGAGCAACTGAGTTGGCTTCGGAAAATAGCTGGGTATGTCTTAGTTCTGGTGGCTTATTTGCGTCTAAAATGTTTCGAAAGTGTTGACCTCGTTCTTCTATAATTCTACGGTAAAGAACAAGAAACTAAGTGTTAAATTACGCTCTAGGACGGCATTTCCCCGTCATTTTATCTTCTTTACTGTTATGATCAATTTCACCTGGGGAGCAAGAAGTCGGTGAAGTACCTTTCGCTGAGACCATTGTTTTTAGGATACCTCGATAACTTATTGCAGCAGACCAAAAGGAAAGTGAATGGTCCCTTCGAAGGGTCTATCCTTATTGAAAACCGTTCTGCATTGTGAGTATTTGAGTAGATGATGAGATGGCTGTCAGCTATGTCATCAGTAAAGTACAGTACTTCAGCGGTAAATTTCACTATCATTAGGCACTCACCTGGAGTGCTACCACTTCATATTCGCACTTTCTTTAGTTTGTAAAAATAGTCTCCGTTTTGCGTCCTAACCGTTACGTTTGCCTTGTGGGTATCAACCATCAGGTCCTTTCAGCTGCAATATTCACAGTTTTTATCATAACCGTAGCTACCTAACGATAACCATACCCACTCAATAGAGCCCTCGTTGAAAAGAAAACCCTACGCGATAAGAATTTCCGTATTGTATGTATTGTGTTGCAAAGCAAAGAAGTAGAGTGAGGCAGAGGACAGGTATTGGTTGCTGAAATGAAATATTTACCCCACATAACAATAGAAATTAATGAAGGTTCCCCCCCATCATCATCATCCCCATCAATGGACAGCCTTGCAAAATCAACCGAAGTGACTGAGATTACGGCTACCCTAACCACAGATTCCTCGCATCAGCTGGCCTAATTGATAGTTAGGCATGCCTAACGCTCGGAGAATCCCACACATTCGGGGATGATGCATATAAGTCACCTCTTTTGAGAGAAGACAGGTCCAGGAAGGAAGCTTGAAAGGTGATTCCCATGGATTATCTGGGATTCCTCTGGGTTGTTTCGTAAGCAGCTGGTTTACAGACTCGGCCTTTCGATCAGCCAACCGTTTATGCACGCGCACATTTAAAAAATGCTGTCTGGAAATAAGTAGAAGCCAATAAGGACGTGCTCATTTCTTGTCTTTTCTTCTTATTTTTCCACAGGAATGAACATTTTTGTCGCGTTCTTTCTGCTACTACTCCTACTGGCGGATTCAACTCCACAAGCTTCAACCAGTGTACCATATATCGGTAATTCATTGTCTTTGTTCCTGGTTTTGTGGTTAGCGTGATTTAGGCAGCCTATGTCCATAAAAGTTCTCATTTCAGTGCCCCCCTCATAGTTGATCTTCCTAGCACCTATCCATTGCGTCAAAAATATTATTTCGACTGTAAACATGAGTGTCTCTCTAGCACACTTCAAAGGGCAGCACACACTGAAAGGTCGACCCGTCCTTTTAACGAACAAGGATGTAGAACAGGACCTCATAACTTTACAGTTTATGTGTATCACTCGGAGTACTACTCAGCTTACCGACTGATCTCTATGATCTTTAATTTATACTGGATCCCTTTTGTTTATCTTGATGAGAAATCTGCTAAAAATGCACGGTGTTTTCATTGTCAGCAAATGTTTTTTGTCAGTTTTGAAGCACACGTGATATAATATACTGCCGTTTATGTTTGTGAATTTCAGATTGATGGGGGACTGCTCCTAAACGCCGTCCGACTTTGGCGTTCGTGGTTAATCAGTTGAAAATATTCCGAAACTCTTCTAATGACAGCCAGTTTTCGCAAGCTGAACTAGTCACGTGATCTTACTGTAACCCGGTTGATTGAATGAACAGAGCGGATGGGTGGGCATAGAATAATGCTAATGAATTGATTGATTGATCCACATGCAAATGATTCGGTGCTGTGGGGAATAATCAGATCAGCTTTATAAAGACAACAAGATTAAATTGTACACAGTTCTGTGCTAGATTTGGTGTTATAACCTGACCGCTCTGCTCAAGGTCTGTGCACTATGCACCAGTTGTTGTCCTCCGCTTTTGGCTCACTCTATTCGGTTTTAGATTCCCAGCCTTACTGAGGATCTAACACAGATGAGCTCAGACGGTATTGTTACCACAAGTGGTAGAGATTAACCGTCAGTATACATGATTTTGTTCAGCATTAAAATAAAATGCAGTTACCCACAGGCGTTCCATCGTCACCAAAGTGAAATGAAGCACGATAGAAGGTTCACCTGAACCCGAATATACATGTAAGTGGAAGTGTTAGTTGGAGTCCATGGAGCCATCTAACAATTACGTGATACATTGTTCTTTCTGTGGTACAGAAAAATACTTTGTTAGTTCTCCGGTGCGTTGTCAGTCGTTCTCACATAGTCAACATTACAGACTTGTCACGGGTTCTGTCGTTCTTCGTTTGGATGAAGAACACCACAAGCTCGATACAACTAGGGCCATCCGCAGAAACCACGAACCACTCCACGAGCTAACCATGTGATTATAGAAACCTCACTGTCTAGAAAGAACTGCACGCCACACATTTGCAGAACCTGATTTTCTGTCACCATCCTTAATCAGCTGACTCAACTCATGCAAGGAGAAGTGGGCCACGCACCAGCGCACTCGTGCAGTCGCAACCTATTTTGAGCGCAAGTCCGACAGACTCTGCAGCAGCTGTTATTTTACCTTGAATTGAGCATCTTATTTCCACTGGAATGATTCATTGTTTTGTGTTGCTATACCAACTTACATAAAGCAGGCTTTCTTGCAGCTGACTTAACCTGTGTTTGTTCCGTAAACAATGCATTCTTCTGGTTGGCTTCGTAGAGGCAAATAAGGCCTACCTGATTAAATTTACTGATTCAGAAGGATGTCCTTTTCTAGCTTGTTTTCAAGTTTAAACGCAAGTGAAGCACCACCCAGTTAAACCAAGTCAACGGTAACTCCACTTCGTAGATTTTAAACGGATTTTAAAATTTCAGTGGACACGACATAGTAAACAGAGAGGAAGATGCGACATTTACAGGTGACAGAACGGTCAGGTTATGCATCCCTATTTTCGGATTGGATAGACTTACGTTTATTAAACAGGCTGGCCAAAAGTTGCTCAAGACCACAATACAGATGTGTTAGTTGTGTGTCTCAGTTCTGAGTAAAATATTATCAAATCCCTACTTTGTATCGGATGTCAGCATGGTGTTCAGCAGATCAACAAGTTGGAGAAATTTACACAAGAATGCGGAGGACGCATTGAATAGCAAATTTTTAATGGGTTCATTGGGAACAGGAAAAAATCGTTAGGCGAAAAGAATAAAAAGACAAGGTATCTCATACACTACTCACAAGGTTGCTGAAAATTCTTCGACAGCCCACGACCGGTTTCGCTCTTCTTGGGGCTCATCAGGTAGGCACAGTCCCTGAGTTTCCCTCGACCTTATGTTCTACTTGAACCCAAATTGCACGAAATTGGCGAAATACACTCATTAAAAACACAAATGAGAGATTCAGCTGGGTTCCAGGTGAGTCTCCCGCCAAAACTAATTTGTTTGCAAATGAGTGTATTTCGCTAACAAGGTATCTCAGTTTCTCAAAGACAAACTGAATATATTCTCACCCTCTAGTAAGTCTGAAGAGAAATGAATTTGATGGCGGTTAATAAACAAAAAAATTACCGAAGACGTTCAGTCGCTTCACCGTGCTCAAAACGAGGTAGAGGGAAACCAACCAGGTGGCTACGTTATTAAAGTTACGTTGAATGTGGCGGAAAGACTGGGGATCAGAATGAGGAAAACCAACATCCACATACTTACAGCCTGTCAAAGAATGCAGTAGTGGGCGGCATGCACGGAATAAATCATATCAAAAAAGGTTAGAATACACCTTGAAACACCAGCGTCTATGAGAGGTGAAGAGGACTTTTAACTATTACAAGCCGTGAACTGCATACGACTCCGGAATTACTCCTGAAATGACAGCCAATTTTCGCCAGCTGAATTAGTCGCGTGATCTGCCGATTAAGACCTTCAGCAGCGAGTTAGCCGAGTTGCATTCCTCAAAGAAGGCTTTCATGGGAATTTGTGAAATTCATATTTAGTCCATTCATCATGTCAAGCTCAGATGCAAGAGCATCCACGATTCGGACCATGGTGTTCGTTCCGACCATTATTTTTCAAAGAATGAAAGAAGATGGGAAACAATGATTTGCTCACAATTTATTGGACAAACAGCTGACATCCTGAAACTCTGAATGGAGTAAGCAACTTAGTCAAGGTCTAGTCCATAAGTAAGAAAAAGGACATCACATCTGGACAACATACTTTGTTAAATAGAGATCACCAAGTGGTCTGTGGGTATCGTTGGATGACAACAAGATGACTTCGTAGGTGAAGACAGGAAAACTGGCACTTGGTTTGGTTGTTAACCATTCGCCGTAAAGCTGAGTGCGTTCAGACATCCCGTATCAGTTTCGATAAAGCGTGCCGAATACTTTATTCACGTTTCCCGATCATCCTGTGAAGCAATCTCTTTTGCCTACAAAGACGTATTAAATAAGGCAAGGAAAATTTTCATAGAAGATGGTTTTGGCGACACAAAGTCAACAAAACAGAGTTTGATCTGATTCGTTAGCTGTTCGGAAAAATAGAGAAGGATCAGGACCGCGGAAGCTTACACATTAAGTTGAAACAATGGCGTCCTTCGGGTCTGATGTGTAAATTCGTATGTGAACTTGAGCAGCTGACTTATAGCCATTATCAAAAACCAAGGGAGGGCAATTTCGAGTTGATTGTTAGTGATCTGGAATCTCACGAACGTTCACAAAGTTGCACAAAGTCTCTCACACATGAGTACCAGCGTTCCCACAAAACCCGAGCCGTTCTGCAGCTATCGTTGCTAACAATAGTCGAATCCGTGAGCATCCCAGCCTGTGCCCATTTATCACCCACTTACTCTGCTGGAATACCATTAGGCGTCACGTTTACTGATAGAACACTGAGAGATGACAGTGAAGGAACCGGCGTGTGTTTAATCTTGAGTCACCTCGTCGTGACATGCCGCCTTATGCGGTGTTTATTCCCAAGTCCACGATGTGTTAGACTGAATCTTTTGAGCAGACTCCTCATTACGTGTCCAGAGTCCAGCACACGTGCGTCTGGCGTCGTAATGCAACTGTAGAGACTGCAGCTGTAGGGTAACAGTTGATCTTGAAAACCCAGTTCTGGCCAAATAATCGGGTTCGGTGTGGAGGAAGATTGTGAATGACAACCTTATCAGCACAAGCAGTTGCCCACTTCAGAAACACAGCAAAAGGACGACCACCAAGCAGTTTTGACGTTTACTTTACATTTATTTGTCATCACTTCATAGTAAGCAGATTCGCACACAAGAAAACAACAACATAGGTGGTTCCGTAACAAATGCTTAAACTTCCAATTTATTAGACTCTCGATTTGCCGGTCTTCAATTCATTAAATTATCAGTTGGTCTGTGTTTATTTAGTCGAACCATCATTTCATTGTGCAATTCTAAGTTCATGCGATATACGTCATTTGGAAATGGTGCAGAGGTTCACGAAAACTAGACGCATCAAAGAACCATTTGTGTCTGAGAACCCACGTCCTCTACATGTCAGACAATTTTTGGTGGTTTCACCACTTGATCCAACTCTGTTTACGGTACTGTACCGTACTTGTGGTCGTATGCAGACCGAACTGGAAAGTCTTTCTGGCACTATGTCAGAGATTCGATGAGGCATGATTTATTCAAAACATTTCATAACGCACCCGGCAGAAATCTTCACATGCTACTCACCACTGATACTTACATGAAGGTTAGTTGCACGTTTGTACTATCGATCGAGGAGATAGCTGCTCAGATAACTCAATACACTTCTTCATTAACGAACCGCCCCGAAACATCGGCGCATGACAAAAGCGAGTGGGACGATCGGAATTCGCCTGTGTTTAATGACTGAACGTTGCCGCGTCTCACTGTCCCTGGATGGACTACTGCATATTGTCTGGTATTGTGCACGTGCGTGTGACCTTAAGATGTAACTGAACCTAACTTGACAGAAAAATCATCCGTTCAAATAATCGACGTTTATGTCCACCCCATGGTTTTGACACCTTGGAGCCAACAATTTGAGCGATCACTCGTTAACAAATGAACACCCTAAGCAGACAACAAGCATCACTGATTCGATCATTTAGGTCACATAGTGCTACGCCCTAAAGACCGTACGTGATGTTGCGCATCGATAAAGTAAAAGTTGACCTTTAGGAAAGATGTCATGCGGGATACACAACCAGAAATCGGTTTCGAAAGTTCTTCCGAGTAGTCAGCCTATTTTCATGTTCGCATTAGTGTTGATCAGTCTGTGTAGCATTTTTGGCGAACCGCCAATTAGCTTGGGCATCTGCCAAGTTTGTTATATAAAGCGAACGTAATACGTGGTGTCCCACGTTCGTCTACCGAAGGATAGCTCGGTTGTTAAACAAAGAAAGGAGTCTGATGTAGTGTTATGAATACAATATTAAGAGGCAAGCTTCGTCCCTTTCAAAGAAAGCACACTAGAACTATGCTTCTCGTTTTGTTCCTGGATGGAAGTCGATCATATTCGAAATTTCGCGACAGCATTTTGAGGGCCTTTGATTTATTTCCATCGAGCTGTAGGAAAAATGTTGAGGCTACGTTACACATTAAAATAGAGCCTGAGCAATCTGACAATACAGGTTTCACTAGAAAATTCATCTCACAGACAAGTTTATCAGTGATATTTGCTGTTTCATCTCCATTATTGATAATAAGCACTAGATATCCCACGAGTCTTTAAAGTACCTTGAACGCATAACCATGCTTTTAGGGGTGGTGTGGTCAGAAAGGGGGAGGATCTCATAACCTGTGTGATTTTTTGGCATAGCAGGTCAGGTTGCGGCATTGTGGAATATGTAAGGTTTGTAGATTAGCGAAATACACTCACTTGCATACCAATTTGGTTTTGACGGGAGACTCACCTGGAACCCAGGTAAATCTCTTGTTTATGGTGTTTTTAAGTAACTGAATGTGCTGCATCAGGCCGCCTCATGTTTCAGTTGGCAGGATATTCGAGATATCGCGATACATTGTATCAAGTCGGGCGGAAGGTTGACGGAAACTCGGGGACTGCACCTACCTGATGAGCCCCAAGAAGGTCGAAACCGGTCGTGGGCTGTCGAAGAGTTTTCATCAACCTTATGAGCATATATTCATGACGAGCAGGTTCTGTGCGTTAGGATATGTAAGCTGAGTTAAAAGTAACCGGATTCTGATAGCCTGTGTAGTCGAAAACATCCTGAATCCTACCAGACTTGATCGGTACAGGGGCACTCGGTATATGCAATGCAACGCATTTGACATGATCGGTTTCATTCACACACACTGGCACACTTGCACCTGAGCTAGGTTTCCTCCAACCGCCATTAAGAGCATCGGATTGTGGTCTTGTATGCCCTATGACAACAGCCTTGTCATACGATCGAAATTCAATGTCCGGTATGAGCACATGAATACAAACGGAGGCTGGTGGCAGACACTGGAAATCTGTCTTTCAACTGGAGCCTGATAGTGGGGCTGGAAATGAAATTCAGGCACAGACATTTGTCGTATAAGTCAAACCAACACAATACCTTATACTTCTGGTATCCAGCCCAGCAACCTTGAATGGTAGGTTAATGTAGACAGACTTTTCCTCAATCAAGTATTGGTTATCTATCGGCTTTGTATAATTCATAGCTTTTAGTGTGAATCGTTTCGAATATTCGTTCTGCGTAAATACATGTTCTGAACGTTTTTATTCCTCTTGCATGCACTCACGAGAACATATACTTATTGCCATCTCAGTCAAACATCTAATCAAATTTCGCTTTTGTCGCAATGGAACAAAGGCACTAAAGTGACTACACTGGCGTGTCCACGTTTTTTTGTGGACTTCGATTCTTGCAAGCCCTCTGACCCTTTAAGAATGAAATCATCGAGAAAATTTAGCTGGCCGTTGTACTCACCTCCGAGAGTAAACTTACTACTATTCTTTGGGCTGAAATGGAGTTGTGTAACACATCTGTTTATCTGATGTTATCAGTGGAAATTGTCCAATGAATGCAATTTACTCTAAAGTTTCAATTTTGCTTATGAGTAACTCAGCTAGGAGAGGACCCAAAGGAGATTCTGTCACAACCGTGTTGACAAATTTTACTTGCAAAGTCTAATTGACCTTTATACGTACAAAACGGCCTTTTATTCCCGGGTTGAGTATACTGAAAACTTTTGCCATTGTTCTGGGTGAATTTACACTCCATTTTTCCGGTGAGTGGCACACTGGTAAACTGGGACGAGGCGTTGGGAAAGAACATGCGATGGCTATGTACCTGTACATCTTCAAGTTGGTTAATGAACTAGAAACGTTCTCTAAATTGAGTTAACATATCCCTCCTCATTGGTTCTGGTAGGCTAACCAGCTACTAAGTCAATGCGGATGAGGGCTGGACAAGTCGAGAATAAACCTGTGAGGTTAGACCGGGTTTGGGCATTTTTGGAAGACTGTACAGCCAGGGTGTTTTTGTGCCGGTTGGTTGAGCAATTACTAGTTTGGGCTGTTGTAGTTGTTTGGATACCGGTTGTTCTGTCGTCTGCTTCTTGACTTCCTCAGTTTTTACTTTCTTGAATCTAGGTCTGTCCAATAGGATGTTATTCGTCCCATCAACAAAGTGAGAACGATTAGTTCCTTTTTATCAGGATTATATAGCAGTATTTGAGCAATTTTTGCGGGCATTTTAGGACCCCAAAGTGGTCTTTTTTCAAAATCTGTTGGAGTCTCCGCTTTTAATTAAGATAGTGATTACAGGAATTGACTGAGATCGACCGCAGCTACTCCAATTTCAGCTACGAGGAATAAATTTTTTATAAGTGAGTGAATGAAATAGCAGACTAAACTTAAAGCTTAGGCTGAGCAATATTGCAAGAAGAAAAACAAAACTTATCGATCAGGACCTCCAAAAGTATGATATTCACTACCAAGGACGAGAATATGTGCACGTAACTTTCGGGAGTGGATAGGATCAGTGTCAGATCACACTAGTTGGCGAGTTTCTTCTCTCCGGCTTTAGTACGTTCGGAAACCGTGAGTCCAATATGCGCTTTGAGGTTACTGGGATCGGAGGTCTCAAGTTCACCCACACATTGATCTTGTTGGTGCTCCAGTTTAAAAATGCTCTCTTGAGGACGTAAAACAAAACCTTAGATTCAGTTTGGATTGGGTTTAAATCAGTTTGCAACAACTGTTTATAGGTCCCTATAGAGACCTTAGTGGTTACAAATCGGTTGAATTGAATTTTTTACTCCAGGATCATGTTTGAGTTGTGGTCCTATCCAAACTCTTTAGACGCTCAAAGCTTCAAGCCTTGTGACCGCTCGCGCCGGCGACTCAGAAGAATATCCTCACGTTGTTGAGATTTTTGAAACCCAACCCAATCCTCTCTATAAATCATGGAGTGTATCTCATTCAAAACGTTGTTTAAATTGATTTCAAATAAGACATACGTCCTCTGTGAGGACTTCAAAGAACACCTCACCGTAAACCGAGGGCAAAGTGGATCGGTCAGGTACATTCAGTCATGATACAACAGCTGAAATGACGCCGACCAAGGTGTTTCGAAGCCAGTGAACAATGTGACTTTCTGGATGAAGGTATGGTTTTGGGCACGTTGGATCTAAGTTCACTCACACTACACACCACGAGCAAGTGGCAAAATATTCTTCATGCAGGAACCTTTTTCGTTATTCCTTCCTTATGTTCTGGTGACTCGCAACAGAAAAGTGCGACGGGAAGAGAATCTCCAAATATGCCACCCATTTCCCAATTGGAACGAATGTTGATTTGGCATTTCCAGTTAATCATAACTTCACTTCGGTTGACGCTAATCTATTATCGTCCCATATTTATATGTATGGTGAGGAAGGTGGTTCGCAGAGATATCGTCCAAAATAGAGTAGAGCTTCCGCACATGTTGAAAATTCAGATCACTCCAAACGAGAAATGAATCAGATTTAAGAGGCTCATTTCAAAGAGTACGCGACTTACAAGGCCAATATAAAATCTTCGATAGCCTACTACCGACCTCACTCTTCTTTGGGTGCGCCAGATACAAATATTCCACTAGTTTCCATCAACCTTATTTTCTACTTGTGTGTTGGAATTAGCTGAAAAGCCAACTATGGCCTACCCAACACTGGCTTTGTTCGATCAACTTCGAAATCCACCCGTGTTGCAGCTCCCGTGTAAATAATGACTATCCGCCACCCACCTTTAACACTCGTTTACCGGTTCTTTGTGGCTCTGACCATTAATTCATTCCACTGGACAGTTCCACCTCGTGGATCACGAACGGACGGACGAGTGCACCTCCATGCAGCAAAATAATGTTTATCGGCCTGTCATCAAATAGACCGATTTTTATCATTCAAGATACTCGTACTTTTCTGTGTGGTGACTAGTCACCACAACTATCCACCACATCTGAAAACATGTGAGAGGCAGACCGGCTGCTGACAGTTCAGTGGTGCTGGGCCTTGCCTTAGAAAGTCAGCTAAATCCCGGCAGGTCGCCTATTCAGTTATTGTGGACCTATCCAACTAATAGTTATGCCAGTTGCCATAATCCTACAAGGCATTTATGCGTAGACATTCTTAATTCGTTTGATGCCGGGTTGGATAAAGCGCTCAGTGACTGTGCGAATTACTTCATTAAATGCTAATCATTAGCTGTTCACGGTGTGTTGCTGTTTGCCTTCAAACAGGATATTCGTGGCACTGATTAGTGCATACCTCGTGCATTTTTGCAAGCTCCTCAGGACAGCGACTCAGCAGCAGCCCGTTGCTTGTTGTTGATACAACTTAGCTGAAACTAACGTAGTCCACCAAACTGATCGTGCTGTACAGTTCATATCATTTGCCTATACACCACGCTGAACCAGCTGGTGGACGAATTACTTAGTAAGCGAAAGGTCAAGGGTTTGAGTCACCATCTTGGTCTCTCCTACCAACTGCCTGTGTAATCGGGGTCCCATTTAAAGAGGCCGAATTCCCATCTCTTTCGCATGAAGAATAGAGGAATTTCAATTGGTTCAGTAGGAGTCTGTCCCTAATATTTATAATTTCGCATGAGTAAAAATTGTCGATACCTGAGGCACAGGACGTTTGCAGTCAATTTTCTAACTTGTCAGTTTATAATCTACTATAACATTACCATTTAGTCTGACAATGTCATCACACCGGTACGCGTAATGTTACAACCTAAATGATGTTGAGCAGCAAGGGAAAAGTGAATGAAAGGTGGTACAAGCCGTATAAGCTGCTGAAGCGAAGTAGACGTCTGACATTGAGTTAGTTTCATACTCATCAGCTGAGGATGAATTGAATGGTGATGCATTTTCACCAAAAGTTTTCCTTGACCATTCCTTGTATTCATTGACACTGTACGAATGACCTGGAATGGCATTTTTCAAGTTCCTTTAGTCACACTAGAATGTCAATTCTAATGAAGGATGCATCAGCCAATCTAGAGGGTTGTCCTTGCTTCTAGGAGGAATCTGATAACTTCGAGTCACGGTTTGATCTAATTTGTCCCAAGTGAAATAGCCCTGCACACCAGCTGAATTGTCTGTAAATCCGCATCTCTACTCACTCAGTTTTCCTAATAAAGGTTCAACGATAAGATTCACCATTGTCTCCTTTTTATTTGTTTAAGTGGACCTCTCTCATCTCTCACCGCTCTCACCTCATCCTACGAGTCCGATTTGCTCAGCTACAGTGAACAGTCGAGTTTTGTTCCACCAGGATGACTCTCACTGAGGCGAGGTCCCTGTGGTGTTAGTCTACAACTCTAATTGCCTCTTGCGATAAATTATACTGCACACGTGCACGTGACCGATTAGACCACTAATCTCATTTACTGCCTTTCTTTCCTCAGGCTACTACTATTGTCTCAACATGATCCTGATCACTCTGTCCTCATTCCTCTCGGTCATTGTGATCAATTTGTACTTCAGAGGAGATCGCCGTAATCGTGTCCCAAGGTGGATCATAAAAGTGAGTGACACCTCAACCTTCAAGATTTATTCATTCTTTGAGTCTTTGATGAAGTCAGTTTATTCCCAGCCAATGCAGTTAAGAATGGAACGACTTTGAAAATCGAACTATGAGGAAATGAAAAATGACTACCGCATAATGGGTTCAGATATGTTCGACGAGGTCAAAAAGTGTGACTGATCCAACTGTTTTGCAAATAACTGTTTCTGCCAAAAATGTAAAATTGTTTCGGACACAGTCTTATTTTGCTGAGAGCCTGGTTGTAGAAACAGAGCTTAAAGTGCAGTGTAGTTTTAGCTGCACCGAATTTGTACATACGTTGCAGATGAAATGACGAAATTCAAATACCTTCTCAGGAATCTGTCTTTTGCCACATTTGCCCATTGGATATTCAAAGTTAAGATTTTCTCAGGATTCAGTTGGACCGACATTCATAATGAGGATGTCCTGAAAGGAGAGTGAAAGGCAATCGCTAGATAAAGCTATGCTTGGTGACTTCCTCACAACTACCCGGCATTTATTCAAAGATCTTTATGAACATAATGGATGATGCATACTACAGCTGGGAATCGAAGAAGGTCTACATTAATCAAGTCTAGAACATCGGAGGAAAACGGCTTTCCCACACCTAATTCAATATTTCGTTGAACTATACAGCAGTTGTACAATGCAAAGGACTAGCAAGACAAAAAACTCAACCGAAAGCTCATTGGAACCTTTTCACATAAGGATGCACATTTTGTTGTTAGGTCAAGGACTAGTACGGGAGACTTCGTAAAAAACGTCATAATCAGCTGCAGACTGCTAGTTGACTCCGGTGGCTGTCAACAGACAGTCAAAATATCGTTACATTGACAGCCAAATGTTAGAACCCATGCAGTTAGCTGCCGAAAATTGTGCCAGCAGCCACCGATGAGGAATTGCACGAACGATAGGGTAGTCTTTTTTTACTAGGTTTACTCTGTGCATAGGTACTCACTCATCCATATGTACCGCCTTCGCCAACACCAACAGCAATATGCAGTAGTATTCACTGGCGCTTGAATATCATACAGTATTGAGGGAAAATGTCCTAGAGAAGGGTGGAGAGGGATAGTTTAGGGAGCTAGTACAAAGAAACCTTAAGCCGTTAGGGAAGATGACTGACTCAGAGTCGTTCACAGTTTTACTTCAGTGCACAAATACAGGCGAACACTAGCTAGGCAGTCATGCTAGAAATTGACAAAATGCGTGCCACTGGGATCGGTTGCGTGCATTACCCTACAGAGTTTTAGTCAGGTACAAGCTCGATCAAGTGGATCCTGAGTAGGAAGGTGTGAAGATCCTACAGTGCCCAGTTTGACTGGGTGTTTTTATTTTAACTTCCGTGTCTTCCCAAATTCCTTCTAGGATAGAGGGCAAAAGGACATGTGTGGCTCATGTCCCAATCACCCTAAGCAGATAAGTATAATCTGCTGCTCCGACGATGATGATCCGTTACCAAATATCCACTTACACACTACTGCTTGCTGCGGCTGGTTAACCTTTGTTATGCTACGCAGAAACCAGTGATCAAAAGTCTAAAGTCTTCGAATGGAAGAGACCAAGTTTCTTAACTATAAAGCAAGGCTCTCTTAAAGTTGCCTTGTAAACACAACACTTTGACTCCAGCAAAACTTCGTTTCTGACACCAGAAATGATGCAGGTTGTTTAACGGTCTCCACACATTGACTTTATATATTTTAGTACGATCATGGCCCATTCAGCTGTCCAAAAAAGTCAAGTTCTTCATTCTGAAGTTCCAGAGAGGCACAAGAGGACGGGAGATCCTGCACGACAACTTTACTCGTTGGAGGTGTAAGACGCGCGCTGAAACATGTCCAGTATGCCGGTTAGCGTATTTTATGGAGACAAGTAATCGCCAGTCAACAAAGCGATATCGTCTAGATAATCCGTTCCTTGATTTCTCCAGACATGATTTCGATACCCACTTTCATGGTCATTTGGAACGTGCACCCTATGAGAAATTTGAACAAAAGAGAGAAGAGAGACAACCCAGATGAATTCTACCAGTTGTGTGTAAGATTTTGGACAGTTCATTGTGTACGCTAACCCGACTGCGGGTATGGAAATACTGGATACGATGAAAGTCCATGTGCAGTTCCGATGGAGATGCGTCCGTAATGGCGGCAATTCAGAAGGGCTTCCCATTATATTTATCCCTCAAAATGCGATAATAGCGAAGACTACCTAACCCGTGGTTTTCTGACAGATGTCCGGTTCATACTTGTAGGTTAGCACGCAGAGTTCATGTGTCTGGATCTATCTATAAACCGGATAAGGTACTTCGGTGTGGATCTCCTAACAGAACCGTTTTGTGAATCGTACATTACATTTCTGCTAACCGGCCGTCACACGGAAATTCGGGTACTTTGTTTCGTTGCACATCAGGTTTTTAGAGTTTTCCAGTGATCTTCCGTTTTAAGTAAAATCCGAGTAGTTTAATATAGTTAACATTCGAAATTAGAAGTGTACAACTGTCTGAACTGAAATCATTTTTCAATCATTTAGAAAAGGTTTGGGACCGATTGAGAAGTCATCGTTTCAGAAGGGTTTGGCCTTGGTCTGATGAAGCTTTTGTGTCAAAAGTGAAACGTTACCCAATTAAAAACTACCGATTGTTTAACAGACCCTTCTGAAACGATGTAATCATTTTTATTTTCACGTCCTTCAGCGAAGGATTACGTGCAGCAGTATTTGCTGTTCATATTCGTCCAACTTCTTTTCCGACAGCATATTTATATAAGCAGGCATGGGAGCACAAAGACAGTCCATCTCACTTGCCGATCGACAATCGGTTATTACATTCCGAGGCGAATTGTTTTATTTACTCTCCAAGGGATTTTATGGGATACGGTATGGTGGAGCCAGCGTTACCTAGCATACACTCAGTTTTATGGTTTTTTGGGTAACAATTGGCATCTGCTTAGCTGCCTGCAAAATGAACCAATAAATTAGACCAAACGACAGCCTGCGTTCCAAACGGTAAAGTTTGTTCCCACAGTAAATCGTATCACAGAATGATCCGTGCACGAATTAGGACTAGGGGGAAAACTATCACACCAGGGACCAAAATTTAAAACGATTCAGAAGGTAAAACTTCGTGGTCGAAGCAGTTGCCATCACGTTAACTTGCTCATCCCTGGGCGAGATGGTCCTGTGGTTAGAGCGCGAATTTACTGGCCGGAATATCGGTGGTTTGAACCCGACCTCTGCCTCTCGACTTCCGCTGTCTAGGCTTGGGCAACTTGGTAGTATCTCAGCCCTCGTACTTCCTTCAGGTGGCACGGCAGCTGGGGACCGAAAGGGTGTTACAGCTGGACGATTTTTTTCCATCCCTGTTTCCCACGAACGATAGGTAATCTGTCTGTTGTTTTCCTACTTCTCGTATTAAGATTGTATGGGTTTCCGCTATCTCTGTGTTTCATTTTGCTTCATTTTATCTGCTGCTACAGATTTGCTACATTCTTACAAGAACTAAGTCAGATGGTGCGGACAAGAACAATAACAAGACAAACAAAGACGTCGCTAAGGATAACACACCCGAAATGAACTTCGAGACAGGTGGGTCGAGAACTGCAATGACCACTGAGCAGCTGGCCTCTTTTCATCTGGCTCCAGGAAAATCCATCCTCTCCCCATCTGGCAACAGACTAGAGACCAATGGGAACAACGAAACCATTGTAATGCAAAGAAGGACAAAGAGACCTAAAACGCGGTTTGCTCCGACAAAAACGATTACTTCCAATTTTGAGACCATTCTGACACATGATACAAGTCTGACTATACCAAATGCTCACCAGCTGAATGAAGAAGATGAAGTCTGCGTGCACCACCGCCAGAGAAGAGTCAGGTTAGACCCAAACGATAACGAAACTAAAGGCCGTAGCCGCTCATGGACCCCAGCCAAGTCCAACTTTGAAATAAACTCCGATACACTTGAACCTCTGTTCAGAGGCCAGGAGTTCAAGCAGCCGAATAACCTCATTGAATGCAATGATGTGTGTCAACTCTGCCAACCCTGTGTGGCGACTATGGAGTTCAACAATCCATATCCGACGGAACCACGTTCGCCATCTCAGAATCTGATGACTGGCTCCAGGCATCAGAGACATCCACAGACATGCCAAGTGTGTCAGGAGCATTTGAATGCGTTAAGATCTCAACGACCTGGCGGCGGCACTCCTTCTTCCCAAAACACCGGTCTTTCTCAAACTTTGTTTTGCCATCATCCTGAAATGGATCGAACCAGTCAGCCTAGCTCTAACCCTTTGGGAGGAAACGAATGCACTCTCGTGAATAATTTTCAAGCCTCACACTATATTCAGAAAGGACTTAGAGGACAGGGGAACATAGAGGGTAAAGTCAGTTCCACCACGCTTTGCCACCCACTCTGTGGCCAGGTACAGTATGCTTACCAAGACGGTCGCTTGGTACTAGTCCCTCAACTAAGATTGACAACATCGATATGTACAAAGCCAGAAGTTGTTGATCAGAAACTCTCCGATGAATTCAAAACATTTCTTTCGCCTGCGAAGTTATCGCAAAGTTTGGAGGAGGAGGTACAAGAAATTCGCAAGGTTGTGCGCACCTTTCTTTCCAGGGTATCGAAAAAGGATACAGAGAATGTGATATTGCGTGAATGGCGAATGGTGGCCCTCGTCTTGGACCGGATATTTTTCCTTTCCTATCTTGTGATTCACCTTTGTGCTGCAATCGGGCTACTAATACCAAGCTCTCACGAGGCAAATGTGATCGGCTTTATGCGGGATTATCGACTGAAAAATTACAATGCCACGTTCACAGATGAGGAAGCTGCTGCTTTGTCGCCGCTTGCCTTAAGACCATTCGATCGAGCAGCCTCGGGGGCTGGTGTGTCACCAGATCGGGAGGAAAACGTTGACAGTATAGTGCCTGTGGGAAATGTGGAGACTGCAACTAAATCATCCCGCACCTCCACAAACGAAGACAGCTCCTTGTTGTCACCATACCAGCGATTGGTAGACAAGCAGGGCGAACCGAATCCGGACAGACAGGTAACAGGATCATTCCATCAGTACCCACAGTCTGATCCTCAGCAGTCTCCAAAAACCTCAGGGTCTGTTGACAGAACTTGACGTTTCACCGATAGTGCTGCTGTTCAGAAGCCGCAACAGTGAGACTGAACAGCTCTTCAAGGTTGTGCGGGGTTGTTCACACCCAAATTATTCTTATCCTTTTTTCTAAACTGTCGAGCTCAACGTGTGATTTTCAATCTTATGGTTGTGGAACATAAAAACAAATTGGTTGTGGTAATCTTCCAAGTTCCATTTGCTACGTTGCTTTTTACGGAGACACTTTTGATTCCTTAATGCATACCGCAAAGGAATCTAGTGTGTGGATCAAACCACTGAGCACCACACAGGGAACATACGTGTTCCTTGGGATGTGTTTTGTTTTTTCTACACAATTGTCATACACATGAACAGGAAATTATATGCGCATAGATAGATTACCTAGTATGCGATTATGCTTTGGGTGTGTTTTACCCTTATTTATATCTCTACTGCTCCCACTGATAGATGTTTGTAAAAGACTGCTTTGAACTAGTCTCCTTTGAGGTAAACAGTTTGCAGGACTGGCTACATTAGTGCCGTTTCTCCCAATTCCAATGATGCGGTGCACCATACTGAACTAATTTGTCTTATATGCCCGCATTAAAATCTGCCCTCAAGATGCGACTGTTCGTTTATGTTTCAAAAATGATCTTTGTAGCATGTGTTTTGCTTCAGAAAAGACAAGAAATGAATTACACCTAGACAGCACTGAATGTCTTACATTTGATGCAGAAGCAATGAGGATTCATATGGTTTTGGACGTACAGAACCCAGTCCGTCCTGAGTAAGTCCGAACCATTGGATATTTGTGACACTAAATTCTGTCCGACTGCGGAATTCTGATGAGAAACCCACGAAAGTTGTTGGTTCTCTAAATCCATTAAAGTCAGAGTTGTGGAATATTGTGCTTTCGATTCTCGCTCAGAAGGAATCATCCTTTTAGTTGCAGTATGTATACTGAGATTTTCAAAGGTGCAGGATACCTTAAATATCATCAGTGTAGTCGCTGTTTTGGAATCCAGAAGCTACGGCTTGACCAGTTGATTCATGGTGTATTTGCTATTAGGGAACGAGAAGCTAGACGCCTAGTCAGTAAAGGCGATAGCTTTGATACAGCACCGCCAATGATAGCATGGGTGAGCCATGTCAGAACAACTGATGAGGTAAGTTCCGGCGCTCTCGTCGAAACGGGCGGCAGTTGTCAACCCGAATGAGTTTACTGACTAGTTTCTTCATACCTCGTTGCCATTTCTTAGACTGTCCATCTCTTGGTCGCTTCCACTCAGCATAGATCTTAACAAAAATGCTACAAGGTAAGTTTGTAGATGGAACGAAATGTTCTACTTGGTCATGGCAACCAAAACCACAATTATCAAGTATAGTCTCAGCACCGTCAAAGTTTGAGGGTCGTCTACAGTCCTTCTGCGAACCTATAAACTTTTCTGCATGCTGATTGCTGTTATCATATAACCCTGCTACAATACGCACCAGCAGCGTTTATGACTCTCATGACCTTGAGAGCCGAATAATAGCCGCAAATGAACTGATAAGGAACAGACTTAACTGCGTACCAGACGCATAGACAGTTTAAGCTGCGATCGTTTCATCTGACAGCATTTCTTGGTGGACGATTTCATTGAACCTGTGCATTCTGCAAACCTGTTACGCCAGACAACCTGTGCTTTCAAATAATGGGCCACGAGGTATACAAACGCGCGATTCGATAGATCGTTGCAGCCCTAGTTACTATATATATATATATATATCCTG